>LTAE01001906.1:47711-63956 GCA_001647135.1 Pontederia paniculata | reverse complement strand
GAGAGAGAGAGAGAGAGAGAGAGAGAGAGAGAGAGAGAGAGAGAGAGAGTCGTCGAGAAACATATTAAGATAGAAAAGGACGTATTTAGTGGAGAGAGAGAGAGAGGGAATTTGATTGGATTTATCACCGAACATAAATCTCGATGATGTCATAAAATCATAGAGGGACCAATAGTAAATACTGAGAGAATATTATAGAAAATAATTTACAAACAAAGAATATAAATTGACAAATATGTTTGACGATTTTTTTGTATAAAAAAGTAAAAAGATGAATTATTTATTTATTTGTATGAATAAATAAATAAATAAATAAATACATAGACCTAGGGAATAACTAATTCAATAATTTGGATATAATTTTTGGTTTGTATTAGCAATTTAATCCAAAATGCTCGCAATTTTGGCAGAAATACACGAGAATGACGCCTACAATGGCATCTCTATTTAATTCATATAAACTTATTAGGTCTATGTATGGTAATTTTATTTGTATGAGATTTGGTTGTATACTATAAAAGACTGGAGAACTGAAAAGAAATGCAGTGAAGGTTCTTAGGACCATATTTATTTCATGGTCCTCACAAAATGGAAAAAAAATAAAATTGGAAAAAAGACAGGAAGTTGATAATTTGGAGTAATTCCCAGCTGTTTAACTAGAGATAAAACTATTTTTTTTGTAATAGATCAAAATAAGGTTTGATCATGATAAGATATGTAGGTTGGGTCCAAGCTCAATGTAATAGCTAATCAGTGAGGCCAAGGGTCCATCAAACTTTGTCATTTTAATTAGTCCAAGCTTAAGAAAGAGACTGATTTGTAGAACCCTTGGGATAAATTAGAACTACAAAAAAATAAGTTTTCTTTTGCGGGACAAATAATGTGCAACATGATTACGAAACTCAAGTTTAATTTTATTTTTAAAAGATGGACTCCATCTTACAATGGATAACAGAATCAATTTTTAGTTTAATATTATGTGTAAATCTAATACACTGCATGAAGCCGTACGACACTTTTCCTTTGGCATTTTTTATTTAAATTTGGCCATTTTTCTATGCAAAAATAGTAGGAAAATTCAAATTTAAATTTAAATGATTATTGATCATTGATCATTTTGGTAAGTAAGAATATTTTTCACACATACTAAAACATTTTTTATCTGTTTGAGGCTCTCGATATTTAGAATTATTAATATTACTAATTTAGAGTCGATGTTAAAAGCAAAACGATATTTCTCTGATCATATTAACGACGGATTCAAATTCGAGATTACTAGCTCTCAATCTTTAAATTTAAGATACATCCTTACTATTGAGATATGTCAATTAAATTTGATTTAGATATTTATTTAATATATTTGAAGGACAAGACATCCATATATTATACTACATTATTACAGTCACTGCATTTGAAATAATAAAAGTTATTGCTAGATTTTAGTAGGCATGGAGGTGCATATTGCGCGCAATAGAAAAAAATATTAAAAATTTGGATTGTCTAGTATTACATTTATAAAGCTTACAAAATATAATATGTGAAAGCGACGAGTTGGATTATCTTCTAAATGTGAAATATTATTTCTCAAAAATAAAAAATAAATAGTTTTTATCATATTTTTGGATGTTTTATTGGAGTCTCATTTTTTTAATCTTTTGTGTATTAATTGTGATATTAAATAATATTGTATTATATAAGTTAATAAAATTTACAAATATTATGTTTAATTTCATAGGTTGCAAGTCAACTGATGCAATTTTTATTAATATGCATTTGCATAATTATATTTAAATTATGTAATGTTAGAAAATATCCTATATATATATATATATATATATATGTTTTTCATGTAGTTTTTATATTAAAAATTAACTACTCTTTTTCAGTTATGATATCTAAAAATTTATGTTGAATCAAATATTTTCTATTTTCTGTTTACATTCCGAAATTTAACTATATGTATATTTTATTTTTAACGCACAGGATATTCAATTTTTTTTTCTCGTAACTTTTTTTTTATATTTCACTATAAATCTAATATTTTATAATTAGAAAATTAGATAACATGATATTATTTAATTAGAAAACACTTTCATTTTTTTTTCTTATTTGTATGTTGCCGTGGTAGTTACAAAAGCAAAATTTATTGTGTAGCTAAGACAAGGTTGGGGGATGAGGCAGGTCACATCGACTTCTACTTTGTTTTTATTAGACACACCGAACAAAGCCAAATATTTCAATTAGCTGAGGACCAAACCACCAACAACCACCAGTGAACTCTCCCCTCCCTCCTTTGCTTCATGGACTGATGGCCATGCCAAGCTCCTTTCCACCACTATGTACCCCCTTCCTTTTGGTGGCTATGTCCTTCTCTTCTACTACCCATATGTTCTTAAGACATTGGTCATTGATGGTATACTTCCATTCCAAATCATGATCAATTCTTTCTTTATACTCGATTAATTTAATATTTGAATTAAAATTAAAAAGATAAATTCTGATCAAGTTTAATTTTAGAAAATAAATTATTAATTCTTGTTGACCCTGAAAGACATTCTCATTATTTAGCAATGTCAATCAAACTTAATTAATGAATTATATTTCAATCAAAATTGATTAACAAAATTGAATTAGTAATTATGATAAGATATATTATTTTATTATCTGATATTTATTTTTAACGTTCTCAGAAGTCAGAACCAACAAAAAATGCTTGGATTCAATCATAGGACCACATCTACCAGTTGAGGAATGACGGATGCCGAAAGAAAAAGAAAATTAGAAAATTAAAGAGGTATGACAAAGTTGAAGTACTATATGTCTAAGTTACCCTCATAAAAATGATATATTTTTTTTCATCCTTTGAAATATCAATAAGGATTTTTTTTTCTGATAATATTTTTTATGTTTTTCGAATAAACCCCTGAAGTTTTCAAATAATCACATGCACACCTCCCGTATATTATTCAGACATTTTACTTTACTAAACATCATTTTTAAGTTAACTTTAACCTTTTTTTATTTATCAAACTACATTTTTAACTTTTGATATGAGTTGAAAATAAATATATTTAATGATAAAAGATGTTTTTTTCAAGTTATTTTACTTTTTCTTATATCAGGTTCTATTATATTTTTTCACAAACAGTTAAACACGTAACTAGATAAACAAAAAATAATAGAAAAGTGACAATGTGATAAAATAATAGAGTTGGAGGCAACTGAGTATATTTATAATTTAGAGAGGAAAGATGAAATGTAAGGGAGGGAAATGGGAAATATTGTTACAATATAAAAATGGGAACGCTTTATAGTTATTGCATTTTCTAAATGGAAATACATCACCCAAAAAATTAAAAAAAAAAGCTATTGCCGAAAAATTAGAAAAACTCAACTGCGTGTCATATATACAAATAATTTATATTGTTTTTGTTTCAATAGATCCTAATTATGAAATGATGATATATGGGTATGATTGCCTTGGCTTGTGATATTCATTAATTTATTGTTGGGCTCAAATCTTGGAGTCCTTCCCGTTTTGAAACATGTTTCCCGTGATATTCATTAATTGAATTTTGGTTGGATTCTCGTTCTCGCATCCATAATCTTTTGGACGACAACTCCACTGGCTTATCCTTTAATAGATAGTGATTTTTGTCCTTTAGAAAAATGCAAAGAGAAAAATATTGTTTTTTTTTCAACTAAAGTGTCAAATATGATTTGAGAAACGAAGATATATCCCTAATCCCTTGGTGGTTAAAGAGGGATATCATAGAACAAAATAAAAGGTAACAAGTCAATGTATTTGGACAATTAGCAAATTTGGAAGATAAATTGTGATAATTATGAGGACATAAAGACATTACAAAAATAGAAAAAAAAACACTAAATGACATTTGTAAACGTTTTAAAGGATTCATTAGTGGCATTCATGGAATTAAGCAGAAAAGGAAGTTATTGCATCATCGAGGCACAACACCCTGGATTATTAATTCCCTCGATTTGTGATCTTGAATTCGAATTATATATATATATATATATAATGTATATATATATATATATATTTAATTTCTTCCATTAAACAATATTATCAAACTAATAAAGGAAAAGCTGAATTAACTTTAAAAAAAATCTTAGTGGCAACTCGAAACTTTAATCTCTACTGAATGATCGAGTTCGCAGTTGACTAAAAATTATAGAACAGAAACTCGCCTAAAAATTATAGAAATGTTTCTTATGTATTGTTAATTATGGTTGTCTGTTTTAATTTCTTTTTAATATTTTCTTAAGAGCATGTTTGGATAGATGAGAGAAAGGAAGGGAGAGGTAACAAAATAGAAGGAAATAAAAGAGTAAATTTTTTAATTAGTTAGAATATTTTTTTATATATTTTCTCCAAAAAGATTATATTTAAAAAAGGATATTTTTTATCCTCCCATTCGTAGTTTTCTTTTCTTTTCAATTCAAACACATCTTAAGTGAACATTTCACCATGGAAATCCACATATGTTATTTCTTATGTCCTTTATGGTTTTCTTCCAAAGGAAAATATCTGCTGGTTTTTTATTTGTAATAACTTTTCACCTTTTTATTTCCTTTTTCGGTCTATTATTGTTTAGAATATTAAATATTAGTCACTCTTCTAGTTGTTTTTTCATAAATATTGAAAAAGATAAAAATGTGACGTGTAATATGTTTTTGTGTATTCACACACTATCTGCAGCCCTCCGATATACAATAAAAATTTTTAAAAAACATTTTTTAAAATTAAAATTATATTTTATTTAGACATATATTAAATCTAAACAATGAAAATATTAAAAGTATAAATATAAAATATTATTCTTACTATCATTTAATTTTTTAAAATTATTGATAGCATATACAATTTAACATGGTTTTAAATTAAGAGATTCTGAATTTAAACTTCGCTAGTATTAAAAAAATATTTTTTTAATTGTTAATTTAACACGGATATAAGCATTTCAATCCCACTAGCATTAAAATAAAAAAAACTATACAAAATTTTTTACACAATAAATATAAATAATTGAAGGGTATAGTTGAATATAACTACTTTACGATGGATTTTAAAAACAATTAAAAATGACGATTAAAATTAAGCTCGATACATTTTAATTGAATTCGCTATCACTCCATTGTCGTGAAATATGCCTCGATTTTTATCGCAGTGGATTGCGATAGCCATCTTTCTTTGTACTGCGGACTTTCTTAGTGGGCTTTAATGTGACATCATTGAGCCTAAATGATATGACAATTTGTGCTCCAGCACAATAGTTTTCAGATGGACTGGGCTTTGAAATGTATATCGAATGTTCCATTTTTCACATAAAAAAATATAAAATATTTATGAAACGTTATATAGTATAACACAGCTCATTTTTCGTATATAATTATTTTAATATGAGCATATGATTATAGACTCGTACTAGTAAATCTATAAGAGATTGTGAAAGAGAGTGTGTTGTTGTAATATAAAGTACAACACACTCCTACCCTTAAAAAATATTATAATTTTTAAAAAAATTTAATTTGTATGTGATTAATATCTAACTTTAAAGTCTGAAAATATAAAATAAACGATGTTAAATTTTCAAATATTTAACCTTTTTAATAACAGATGTATTTTTCAATTGATCTATTTATTGTATGCTACCAAATAGCAATAATTGTGGAAAAAATGTTTTCCACAAAACAAACCGAATCTACATTTTACTCTGTGCAATCTGTATATATAAATGTCCAAAATAACATATGGCAAAAAAATAATTCAAAGTTCAAAGTCTATCACTATGAGTGGGAACAATTCGATGTAGTGAAAGTAATTGGTCGACTCCAACCTTTTCAACGCAGGAAAAAGAAAACAAACTAGTGAACTACACATGCTCCATGTAGCGCAAGTAATGAAGATTTTTAGTACTATTTTTACCACTACCCATCGAAAATATATACGTAAGTTCTTAATTAAGGCATGGCCGGCGACAATACCTACTTTAGTACCTATTAATTATTCTCAATTTGCGATGAAAAATAAATTGCTTCTGACAACACATGATGTATAATTTCATGTCTTGTTTTGTTAGATTATTGTCATCTATCATTATTTGATAGCAAGAGTGCGAAGAGAGCTGAATTTCATTTTTTTGAGAGGATGGATTATTCGAAAACAAAAATGTAACACCAGAAGCATATCCTACCACACGGCAAAATGTTATCTCGAATACGCTATGACAATACTAAGCTATGCTATGACTTTGGTTGATCATTTGATTGGTCAATAAAATGATGAAATAACTAAAGCTAAAAACTCTTTTATAACATATGAAAGTCAATAAAAATAAAATTCTCCAAACTAAATTAATATGAATAAACATTATTGGTCTCTAACTACAACTCAATTGAAGACTAAATTAAAAGATTAGACCAAGACTATCATCATTCACGTGCAAGTAGTAGCCATCATGAGCACCGACCGTCTCACACGTCACTAGCCAGCACATCACTCACATTTAGGATCTTATAACGCTCAATATATCCAATACATATAGATATGATAATATTAAACATGTAAATAAATTTGGATTTAAGATATAAAATCAGAATCAAACAATAATCAATGATCAATGTCATATGCTATTGTATATAGATCAATACTCTATTTATAGTGTTTTTGTTTCAATACTCTATATCAATGCATTAATTTCAATGCAATGCTTTAGGTCAAGACAATGACTTGCCTTGCATACGATGCTCTAGATCAATGAATCAATATTATGCTATGGATAAATGTTATGCTCTATATCAACCTATATAATGCTCTAATTCAATATTAATTTGTACTCTTTAACTTATCTCATTAATGAATTTAAAGTGATTTTGAAATAAGAGCTCATGAGCTCTTAGGAGGTTTGCCGATAAAAATGATCGGTGGTGCATAAATCATGACATAGTCCCACGAGGAAAAGGAGGCTAAAAAATTCTTTTCATTGTAAGGTGGGGGGAAGATTAGGTAACAAAAACTATGTAGGAGTTGTTCTACCAATCCCTCAATAATACATCATTTTGACTCCCAACTATGCAATTCATGACGACCTAATATTTTTTTATTTAGCTAACCCCTTTTATAAATTTTATTATAATCATCATAGGGAAGTCCAAGTTTTCAGTGCAATATAGAGCATACATTATCAATATCAGTTTGAGAACAAGGTTGTGTCTGATTTGAACATGGGTTGTGATATGCGATAAAAAAATAATTTGACATGCAAAATCATGCCGCATGATGTTATTATGTAATGCAAACTATGTCAGGTTATGATGTCGGTCATGTCAAGATATGACACAGGTTGTGTCAGGATATGACAGCGGTTGTGTTAGGAGATGACATAGACCTTGTTAAGGTATGTCACATGTTGTGTGTTGATTATGGGACACAATCCCTACGTATGAGTGACACAAATTGTGTTTCATAGTTGACATATCTTAGGATTTCAATGCTATGGACACAAGTTGTCTCCGAGGGGAATGCAGTCCGTGTTACGACATTTAAGGTTGTGTTTGTGATTGATGTTGTGGCTATGGTCTTACCCTACGGACATGGTTTGTATTCGAGGTGAATGTGAATCATGTCCGAGTTGGACGCGGACCGTGTCTAACCGTTCAAGTCACATCGTCTTCATTTTCATATGATTTGATCCATAATAATAAATTAAAATTAAAATAATATCACGAGATCTATAAGGAGATTAGAAAAAAAATGTATTGTTATAATCTAAAGATCATTCCTGTCATGTATAATCTTCAAAGTCTATATCTAAAGGAAATCCGTCTATATATATATATATATGAGAAATATTAGCGTGCATACAAAAGTTGTGTATGCACCGTGCATACACATACTATGGGCCTTTGGATCAGTATCATTTCAATCCAACGATAGAGGTTGTTTGTGTTTTGAACCATCAGATTGAAAGTGATACTAATCCAAAGGCTCATAGTGTGTGCATGCACGGTACATACACAATTTGTGTATGCACGCTAATATGCCTATGANTTTTCTCGTTCATACTTCGCATCCTAATGACTCTTGTCCTCGTTCTCTCGATCTTCATGGTATCTTTGATCGTCTTCATGTTGTCCTAATGGGGTTTAGGCATGAATTTTAGGAGAGGAAAAAAGAGAAAGAAAAAATCATGTGTGTGCGTGTGAGAGAGAGAAGGCCTAGTTCTTATCTCTACATCTAAGGAGAGAAGAAGACAAAAGAGCGAGAGAGAGAATTCTAACAACTAGGACTTAAGGAAAATAGCGAAAGTTTATCTTCTTTGCGGGTCTATTTATGTGGGTGAGTTAGGATTTCTCCAAATTTTAAATCAATTAAAACTCTAATATTTAATCTTATCTTATAATTAAAACTAATTAATAGTATTATTTATTAAAATCTAACATTTCCACGTGACCGCCCCAACACAGGCCATGTTCGATTTCGACACGATATGTGTTAAACCATGATGTAACCTAAAATATTATAGATAAAAGATGACACCATTTTTTACAAGATTGATTCCTAAATGAGCTACATTCTCGAATATAAATAAATATTAATTTAAAATTGAAGAATTATAAAGAAAATATCCTTCGAGCTCCTATAAGAAGAGTCACAAGGATCTCCAAATCCACCCGCTCCATATGGACGGTGCAAGCCGCCCTCGACGAGATTTCTTCCTTAAATAATAAATGGGCGAATAAGTATAGGGATATAATTGATATTACATCTACTCTTTATTTATAGAATCTGAAAAATCTCAAATATTAAAGAAAAAATAAAATGCTAACAAAATAGAAAAAAATACAGTTTTTTAAAGTAGATTATAAACTTTCACTTTAAATTTAGACTCCTAAAAAATTCTAGTCAAATTCTATGGTGATCAACATGATTAAATACATCTAATATACATATGTTAAAACATAAATTATAATGGCAAAATTTCTTAGTTGATCGGTTAATTTCAAATATGCATAGACAAAAAAATATTTTTCTTCGTTTGATGGGTCTAATAACGTGCCATATCAAAAGTTGTTGGCCTACATTAAAATTCTTAAAAATTAAAGTAAAAAGATGTCAATTGGGAAACAAGATCTATTGTCGATCTCAATTTAGTTCGACATCTAAAACACTCGAATGGTATACATTGGGTAATCATTTTTCACCTAACATGCACTGACCAATTAAAGGTCTCATGCAACCAAACATACATGAATCATATAATCATATGCCTTTTAGCTGAGGGAGAAGAAACATATAATCTTGAATAAGAACAAGAGGAATCCATCATTGTTAGTTGTCATCTACCAAAATGTTTGTTAATTGTGTCCTCATTCATGGCGATCCTGCCAACAAGAACAAGACTAGAACCAATCACAGTTTGATGCGGATTGATTGCTCAATTTAAGATTCTTTGTAGCAATAGTTGCATGGGTTAAGTTAGATGCTACCGATACAAATTAAAGAAATTTGAACATCTTGGTTAAAGTAATCTTATAATTAAGCATGCCATATTAGGATGGAGCATGCACAAGTATTGCCTTGTTTTAACTAAAAGTTGCTTAATTATGTTTACCAAGAAAATATTGGTTAATTCTCATTGGAATCGAAGAATAGCAGCTAGACAAGAGAATATCATTTCACCTAACATGCACTAACCAAAATGATATATTTGAGGCATCATAATTCTCTATGTAACTCTCAGAAATAATAATAATAATAATAATAATAATAATAATAATAATAATAATAATAATAATAATAATAATAATAATAATAATAATAATTATAATAATAATAATAATAATAATAATAATAATAATAATAATAATAATAATAATAATAATAATAATAATAATAATAATTACTAGATCCTTACTTCCTAGTGTCTAGTCAACCGAACCTCGCCCTTATATCACTATTGTTAAGGTCAGACCAAAATATATGGTTAGATCAGTCCGACCATCGACCAACCATTAAAATGATTTCTGGTTCAACTCTAAATCAGTTATGATTTAAAATCAAACTATATTGGACAAAACTTATAAGAACCGATACAAATCGATTCAAATGATATAGTTAAAATTTTTAATTAAATATATTTTATCTGATGGACATTCTTTTTATATTCATCTATTTGAGGTGTCTTTATTTGATATCATTCTCTTGTTTCTATTCATATGAGTTTATTTTTTTGTCCTCATTTTTTATGTCAATCATATTATTTTTTATTTTAAAAAACATGATGAATAAATGTAATTATAAATAATATTTTAATTAAATAAAGTTTTATTTAATGTAATGCATTAATTTATTAAATTAAAAAATTACACAAAATATCATGATAATATTAAATTATAAAATAATAATGATTCTTACGATAAAATTTTAAAATGAATAAAAATATCACCATATAAATCTAACAATAAATAGTTTGATTTTTATCGTATTTATGTTGTCATAATTTATTTAAAAAATGATTAATATATGTTAATAAGGAATTTAATTTTTTTATTAATTATATTATTTTATTGATATCAATCCGATCAAAAAGTTTGATTGATCCGATCATCGAACATGAATTAGTGAGCTCTATGGTATGATAGCTTAGTCGATTGCACCTAGTTCATGCATATATACATGCACGCGTACGAGAGAAAGATTACAATTTGATCATATAATCATCTTTCCAATCAACTATTTTTTTTTTATTATATTAATAATTATTCCAAATAAAACAGCCAAATTGACACGAATAAAGGAATACATACAAGATGGTCTAAAACTTAAATTGTCACGCGGGGCTTGAAACAAATTTCCATGAAATCCATTGATGTGGAAGGCAGCCGCATCCTTCTCCAAGCTCCAATCAAAGTGACAAGAGAAAGTCATTATGCAAGGTTTATGACTTTAATTATGTTGATATAATTCTAGTTATTTATCTATTTTTTTCCTTTTTTTTCGATTTCTTATGTGTCCATTTTATTTGTTCACATTTGGTTTTTTAAATTTTATCCTTATATGTTCAATTGTGGATTTCTCGTCACTAGTATTTGCTCATGTTTTTCGATTGACGAATGTACATAGAATTATAGTTGCCAACTAAATAACGGTTTATTTAAATATGCACGACTTTGTAAATAAAAGAGTGCCCCTGTCTTCACTTTTATAACATTTTGATGAAATTGAAACAAAAATATTGAAGTGGTTGGTGGATGGAACATCAAAAGAAATTTTTATGATAAAGTTTAAATTAGAATAGTTATAACTTATAATCTTAGTTCTAGTCTAAAATTTAATTAGTTAGGGAGACTGTTTACTAGTTTTTTTTTCTAAATATTGCTTAATATGAAAGACATATGTACGTAATCGAGCTTTAATAAACAAACACGAATTAGCTCAACAATTATACTCATATCTAAATCAATTGGAAGTTATATCAGTGCATTTCCATTAATGCTCTCAAGGACGTACACATATATGATATAGCATCCATGTGCATGAAAACGAGAGGCTTGTGCGCCATGCACAAACCCCCAACATCTCCCCACTTCAATTTTAGTTCTTAATCGCAAAATATGGTATGTTGCATAAAACCACGATGAGCCCATTAATTATTCCTAAGCCACACATTAATTTATTCCTATGTACATAGACCCCTTAATAGATCACTTGAGAAGCTAATTAGTGCATGTGTGCGTCTCGGCAAACAAGTACTACTACTATTACTTCTGCTACAAAGTAACGTTCATGGCGCGGTATCATGTGTCGGCCGGCGCCACGGCGGTCGGGCCATCGACGACCGCCGATCCACTTGCTCAGCTAATTCTCCAGCCTTCCGAGCAGCGCGGCGCGGAGGCCATCAGGGTCCCCTTGGAGGCCATACGGCACCTTCGTCACCACGTCCTGCAGCACGACGTCCTTGACGCTCGACACGCTCGCGTGATGCACGGAGAGTTCGAGGTCACGCAGCGCGCCCATGAGCCGCGCTTCTGGGTGGCTCAGGTTCTCCGATTGCAACCTGATGATCGCGTCCGGGCCGAGCAACCTCAGCTCCAGCTCCAGCGTCGCCGCCCCAGCAGCGCCGGAGTTAACCATGGTCGACGTTGTGACCGTTGTGGTGGTGCTATTCGTAGCTTTCTCCGCCATGGCGTCCTTCTGGGATGCTCTCTTGGCCTCGGCCTCCAGCTCTTCTACCCGCTCCCTAAGCTCCTTGATGTAGGACACGGCGTCCGCCAGAAGCGACGCCTTGTCCATCCGCGATACGTTCGGCACCACCGAACGCAGCGCGTAAAACCGGTGGTTCAGTTTTTCGCGGCGCTGCCGCTCCGCCTCCACATGGTTCACCGGCGTCTCGCGTCCGGTACCGGGCTTCCTCCCCCGCTTCTTTGGGCGGCGTCGGTCTATCATGAGGCCACCTTCTGAATCCGAGTGCTCCGAGTCAACCGACGACGAAGGCCCCGTGGTCACCTCTCGCTTCAGCACCGGCATCGGTATAACGCCGGCTGCGCCCACGGCGGGCGAAGCGCAGACGAGAGGCCCGTCGACATCCGGCGCCGATAGGATGGCCTTAGCTTGTTGCACCAGGACCCAGTTCTCCCCAATGGGTTCAGAGGCGCCGAGCTCGAGCACGCCACCGGGGACGGGGACGCACACCAGCGTCTCGATCCCGTGGAGCTGCGCCTCGCGGGACCGGTCACATCCGTACGCCTGCAGTGCATGCACGCCGGTCAGCCAGATGGGCGCGAGCGTGCCGTAAGCTCGCGCGGGCAATGCGCCGTCCCCGACCATGAACGATCGGCTCAGCGACACGACGTAGAACCACTCCGCGTCGTCTCCGTCGACGGTGGAGGCATCATCGTTGAGCAGCGCGTGCATGCCGCTGCCGGAAAGACCAGGCTTGCGCTCGGGCACGTCCCGGTTGCCGCGGAAGTGCCCCTCGCCGAAGGAGAGGACATGGTGGCGGCGTTGGGGGTCGAGGGAGACGCGCCAGAAGATGGAGTAGATCCACCACTCCGGGCGGGCGTTGAGGAGGTACTGAAGCCGATGCTGGATGCCGCCGGTGGCCGCCGGCTGGTGCAATGGGGCGGTGAAGAATGCCGGCGGTTGCGGAGNTATATATATATATATATGTATATATGGACGCGTGTGTGGGCGAATAGTATCAAAAGTTCGTAGCTTTTGTCAGGGAGCAATGGGTTTACGAGGCCAAATAAAAATTGGTAATGGGCACATGGGGATGTAAGGTCAGTACAATCATTCATTGGGATCTTTATAGTCTCAGTAGACATCCTTTTGTCCCCCTACAACTCTCTCTCTCTCTCTCTCTCTCTCTCTCTCTCTCTCTCTCACTCACACACACACACACACACTCATACTCATACTCATGCACACTGTGTATTAATTTCAATTGAGCTTCAACTGAAATCTCCTGTTGGTTGTTTGGTGCAGCTGAACTGTTAGTTGAGTTCTTCAACTAAAAGTGAGCTGTATAGACGCAACATGCATTGATGACATATAATTTTTAATCATAAAATTTAATTGTCATTAACAGGATTTGGTACAGTAATAAGTTCAGTCTCAAACAAGAATTAGTTGACGTTAACATATAATTATGTATAGCCTTGTCTAAGAAAACAGTGACCTCGCCAAAACTTCCAAATACGAATAGTTTACAACTATGCAGCGATTCTTTTGTTTCTTTCTTCTCTAGCTTATGACCCAAAGGCATCCTGCTATCGCTATTATTTCCTTGTTCTAATAATTATCGTTACAAGTGTAAATATATAATGAGTTATATATGTTATTATTAAATTAATAACACATACGCGCAATGAGATTTGTCGATAAAATATATGCATTTTATTCTATAATTATATGTGTGATGAGCAAATTATTGTATTTTTGATACTTGAAAGATAAAAAATAAGAAAAAAATGATATGAATTTATGATCATTATAGTTTGTATTGATATTTTTTTATAGCGAGGACTCGACCTGGATGTTTTTTCTTCTATATTTGCACTCATTAAAGAAGTATTACCAAAAAATATATGAAATTACTTTATTACTTTTACTCCGTTGTTTTCTTATATTGTTTTTATCGACGATGTTTTTTCAACATATCTAAATGATTAAATCTAAAGGAAACATATCTATTCTACCATATTTACAATTCAGAAAATACACATAATTCATCGTATTTATCAATGTTATCGATTTAATGTTTGTGTTAATTCTATTTGTCTTCCTTCAATTATAATTTATTTTTTAATTAATTATTTTCTAATTTTAATATTACTCATTTATCTCCTCTCAATTTTCCAAATGCTTCATTTAACCCCCAATTGCATATATTTTAAATATATATACCTTTACATTATTATTTAATTTAACTTAAAAAGCAAAATTTCTTTCAAAAAATAAATAGTGATCAGGTGAAAAATGTTCCATTTAAATTTTCTTATTTTTTATTTTTTTTTAAAAAAATTAAAAAGGTAAAATTACATAAGGGTAAAAATGTTAATGTATAATTAAAAAAAAGAATGAACATTTAGAATTTATCATAAGGGTGGAAGTGTTTAGAAAGTAAGTAGGAAATATTAAAATTTAGCGGATAAAATAAAAATAAGGAGAGATAAAAAATAAAAATTAATAATTATTTTTTCCTTTTCTTAATTAACATGCATAGTAAGTATGGACACGTTCGTACGTGGAGGGGGGGAGGACCATGTAAAGTNATGACGACACGTGACGACGCTTCCTTGGGGCTTCGCGCGGGTGGCCTCGGGGGACGCGCTCGCACGTACGCGATCGTGGGCCGTGCGTAGGAGGCAGCGGAAGGGCTTTGTTTATGGCTTTATTCCAAAACCCTGTTGGACCGGACGGACGGGAGGGAGGTAATGATACGAGTCCGTGACGGGAAGTAATGATACGAGTCCGGCAACCTATGGAAATGTCATGGAAGGTGGCAGGAGCCCTAATCGCCGTACGTACTGTACAAACTACAAACTACAAACTACGCGGAAAATTTATACGGACGCGTATATATATATATATATATATACACTCGTCCACGTTCCGTAGTTTTTTGTTATTATTTTAAGAACTCGAGATTTGAATTGTTAAACATCGAGATCCCCAATTTACTTAATTAGTAACTTGTTAGTTTATTAATAATAATAATATTTTTTTATAAATTTAATAAAATTACACATATCATTGGATTTAATATATACAATTAAAAATAATTATTTTATCTACTTTTTCAATCACAAATCTTAAATTTAATGTAAAATATGAGAGATACAGTAGAACCTCCATCAATTTTTTTTAGTTCTGTAATATTTTTAAAATTATTTAGTTTAATTTAGATCGTCCTATCTATTTAAAAATAACTAATTATTATTCATTTTACTTTAGTATTATCAAAAGGGAAAAACAGTGTTGAAAATTTAGCATGTAAGTAGTCATACTAAATACTATAAATATTTATTATTAGATGGCATGCTACGGCATTATAATTTGCATTAAAAAATTATGATAGTTATATATGTTAAAATCACGATTCTAAATATGGGTTCTAATATAAGAACTTTTCCTTTTTTTTGGGACCTATTTATTTTTTAGGTTGTTAATTCTGATGGTCCTAAAAAATAGTTTA
Organism: Pontederia paniculata; assembly: GCA_001647135.1. NCBI lineage: Eukaryota > Viridiplantae > Streptophyta > Magnoliopsida > Commelinales > Pontederiaceae > Pontederia > Pontederia paniculata. Next base: position 48,231 of record LTAE01001906.1, on the reverse strand, counting down.
TGCTGGTGTACGTACTAACAAACCCACTACGACGTTCGAAAGCCACGTGTCAGGCTCGAGATACGAACCAGGCGACACGGGGGACGAGAGCAGAACGCTGAATGGATCTGACATGGAAGATGAGCGATATTTTCGTTCACATATACATAATTTTTAATTATGTTTTATTTTATTTCTTTATACATGATTTAACGAACGCAGTCTTCGCGATACGAGATGGAGCGACGCGACAAATTTCCTTTTAGACATTATAACATCTACTAGTATTTTTTTATATCAGAATAATCTAATACCCGAGTCAGCCCACACAAAGCATCACGTATTTTTTAATACTAAACAATTTCAAAAGTCAATTTTTTTAACTTTATAATTCATTATTAATCATAATTTAATGGTTAAAATATGCTCAGCACGATGCCTATACATTAAATCCTATTGTAAAATAAAAATGTTTATAAAATATAAATTACTTGTCAACTCTGATTTAACTATATATATATATACACACACACATATATAT
>LTAE01001906.1:24221-47513 GCA_001647135.1 Pontederia paniculata | reverse complement strand
TATATATATATATATATATATATGGACGAAGAAATAATAATGATTTTAAAGTAGTCATATCTCAAATAAATTAAGAAGAGTTGACAATGAAATTAATAAAAAAAATTACATAATTAATATTTATTTTTTGTTAGATTAAATATTTTAATATGTTATTATTTATACGAGAACTAAAGATTTTATGTATTTATGAAAATAACTAAAATTAACTAATAAATAATTTAATTAAATTTATAAGTCTTGGTTCGACTAAAGAAATATGAATAAAAATAAATTCAGCATTTCAAGTCTTATTAGATCATTTAATTATGTTTAAACATCAAGTTAGACGATTTATTTATTCGGTAAGTTTGAAATATTAATACTAATAAATAAAAAAATAGTCAAAATATTATACAATTTATATATTCAAATAGTTTAAAATATTAATACTAATAATGTATAAGTGTTTAAACAAAAATTAAACACAACTCTAAACTGATAATTTTATCTTTACATTAATATCTTTTGCAATCTTCAAGTACTTTAAAATTTAGTATATTTAATTTTATTTCGATCAACTTTTCAGATATATATATATATATATATACACTTAATTATACAAATTATATTATTTAATTTTTTTAGTAATGTTTGTGTATCGTAGGAGCGATAGACTAAAATTCTATGTGCAAACTCTTTTACATACTTATGTAAATATATGTAAACTCTTAAGACTGAATAATTTTAATTCTCAATATTATATTTATGAATTAATTATTTATGGATCGTTAATTTTTCTTTTCTCAACTAAAATTATGTACAATTTAAGTACTCATACTATTTACACATTTACACACATATACACATTTTTCAATAAATAAGGCTTAAGTTTTTATTGAGAAAAACATGAACTTCTTTCTTGATAAACTGCAATAATAATAACATAAAAGAACAAATAAATAGAATAAATACATCTCTAAAGTCTAAATGGAAAATACATTTCTAGGCTTGTAAATTGTATTTTTTTAAAAAAATAAATTACCCTATTTCTCCAGCGATCTTACGCAAAGGCCCTCATTTCAAGAGGCCCAATTAATGAGACGAGGACATCGGCCCGTGTAAAGCTCTCAACCTCACCGGAGTCGCAACGCCTCTCGGCCCATCTGCCTTAAACCTCTCGCCGTCTCCGTTCTCTGTCATCACCGGGCGGCGATCGTGGAGTTTCACGATGGAGGTCTACGAGCAGGTGAAGGCGATCCCGAGGATCCAAAAGTTCCGGCGCCTGGCATCCTACAGCGGCTTCTACGCCTTCGTCGCCCTCATCAGCTACGCCTACACCAGCAACACGTAGTCGCTCTGCAACTTCTTGGTCCATTTCATCCGCAATGACTGGAGACACTTACAAACTTTTGTTGTGGAACAGGACGAGGGCGGGGATGTCGAGAGCCGATCAGTACTACGCTGCCTATCCCGCCGGCATCGAGCTTCTCACCGACACTGCTAAGGTTTCATATCACGACTTTTCCCCGCTTGCATGTTAAGCGTTTGATGCAATTCCTCATACGGTTTGTAATTGTTATCTGCATTCCATCTCGGTTACAAAATTTTTATATAATATTTTGTTCTCGTGCGTTTGATTCTTTCAGATGCCATCTTTATGGAACATGATTTTTTTTGGCTTATTGAAATGGGAAAGAGGAATTGTGACAGATTTAGCTGACATTTTTAATCTTTTATCCTCTTTGCTGTGAAGTACACATTATCTACTCGAGAGATTGAGTCTGAGCATTTAGGTGTGATTTTGTAAAGAAGTACATTTGGTGACGTTAATTTTCCATTTAGTATGTGTTTTCTTGCCGTGGAGGCATTCACTATGCATTTGTATGTTTTAGTTGTTTTAGTTATCTAGCAAGGAAACAAAGATTAAATTTAGTATCTGCAAAGCTAATGAGGTGAGTCGAACTGAGCTGTCTTTGCTCTTTATCTACAGGTATGTTTTGGTTCACATATCTTGTTTTAGATGGTTCACATATCAGTTTATTTTCAGTGATAATTTTAGTTGCAGATTACATTATCAAATGTTTGAACACTATCAAGTCATACAACAGTCAAAATAGTGCTTACTGACGCAATGATAGCACATTGATGTATCCAATTAACTTCCATAACCTATTTCATTGAAACAATGAGTTTTGTAAAAATCGAATATGGCTAAATTAATATACTGATGAATGTATGTCCTTGCTCACACTTTTACAACTGATTATGGTTATTTCAAAGTAACTTTTACTATGTTCAATTGCTACTTTTGCAATTGTAGATTCTTCTCATCCATATTTGTTTATTTCATTGTCCTTGATGAAAGTAACAATAGAGTTGTCCTTAGTTTTAAAAGTGAAATTTCTAGATTGCTAAATTGTACATGCACCTCTGTTAATCTAATAAAAAAAGTGATTCAATATGACAGCTTTACAAGGCGGCTCTTGGCAATTGTTTTGAAGAAGAAGAGTGGGGACCGATTGAGTTTTCCATCATGGCAAAACATTTTGATCGCCAAGGAAAATCTCCATATGCATACCATGCTGTAAGCAGTTGGACTTAATTCATTTCATACTCATTGTTTCCTTCTAAATTCAATCCCATTGCTGAATTTCTGGAGAACGTTGTGTCCACTTGCCTTGGTTTTGAGAGTCCAGAAAATGCATCTTCCAAGTCCAAATTCAAATATATTGATGATGAATTTTGTTAATGGTTCTCTTGATGCCCTTTTTTGGGTAAAAGTGAAGAGGTTATGCAAAGAAAACTATATTCCAAAGAAAGTTATGGTGAATAGTCTTCAAAATGGTAAGGTTTTGCAAACACAACCAGTAAGAATATTACCTATGTATTCAACATAAGGTGGTAACTCCCCCTCCAAAAAGAAAAAAGAAAAAAAGAAAGACGTGGTAGTGTCTACATGTCTTGATATTTTGGTTGCTGAATATGCAGTGTCATTTTTTATTTTGAGAACTTGCATGCAACATTGAGTTCATGTCCTTGTATAATTCGAAACATGCTTCCATTCTCTTCTTTTTGGTCTTGAGAATCTATTGCAGGGATACATGATGGTTTCTCATGGTAAATTTCATCTAGTACTGTTTCTATTACTTATCTCTCACTGTTGTTTTCCCAAAGACCTTGCCCTTTACTTTTGAACTTATTTATTTTTTTAACGTTCCATTTTATCTTCTGTAAATTTAATAGATAAACCCTTGTCTAACAAATGAGTTAAAAAGTAAGATGGAGTTTAGAAGACCTCCTTTCTGTTATGTTTTTTTGATATAGTATCAATGTATTGTCAACCAAGATTGTTAAAAATTAATTTTAGTACTTAAAAGTTGCATTTTTACGTTTCTAAGGCCCAAAATCGAGTTGACTCGGTCTAGAAACTTAAGTGTGGTTAAACTCAAACATAAATGCATTTTAACTCGGTATAATTTTATAAGCGCATTCAAGCGGACAAGTTAGGTAGCAAATTCGGAGAATCTATGACACGTCTGCAAAAATGACTTTTCATTATTAGAGTTGCTCACCATGGGTTGGTCTTGGATTCAATCCTCACTGCTTGCAACATTTACTTATATTTCCATGTTTTTTACTTACTTTATGCTTTTATACCCTTTTGGCATGTTTTCTTTTTGCTTCTTTTTGCACTATTTTTTAATAATTATACTATTTTTTTGCTCAAAAAATTGTACCAATTTTTTAATTAAAATGTTATAATAAATTTAAATATTATAGAAAAATATAGTTAGCATAATATAACATTATTGTAACTGGTATATTATTATTAGCCACTGAATTTTCTTTACTATTTTATTCTTTGGAACTAAATACTTTAATGAAAATAAAATAATACGATAAAAATTTATTACAAGAATATAATATTTATTATGTTGATAATGACTAAATAAATATACTAATAGTTTTATACAAATAATCATTTAGTATACAAATTTTATGAGTTCACTATACAAATACACAAAACTTCAAATGAATCTACATATACGATGGAACTTGGGGTCCATTTGGACATGTTAACTTCATTATAATGAGATAATGAGTGCCAAAATCTGATGTATGCACAGCTTGCAAGTTTTGTATCAAGGAAGCCTTAGGGGCTGTTTGGCTTAGCTCATAAAATATACTTGATAAGCACTAATATTGATAAACATTTTAAGTGTTGATATTTATTTTAAAATATAAGTAGTTACATGTTTGAATAAAAATGTTGATAATATCAACAAGTAGTTACAATGTTTGCTAAAGTAAATATTGACTAAGATATCCTTAAAGTTATAAGATAATAATATTAAAGAATATAGATAAAAGAGTAATATAGTTGGTTAAAACTAATAAGCCAACATTTAAAAAGAGCAGGGAAACCCTGTTTTTTTTTTCAACTTATAAGTTACCTAATAACTTATAAGTATACCAAACATAGAGATTGTCTAAAATTTATTTATAAGTGATTTTAACTAACTTATAAGCTAAGTCAAACAGACCCTTAGTGGTTTAGCACTTTGAAACTAGACTGGATGTAGGGGCTTGTAACTGCTGTATGCTTAACGACATTGAAGAATTATATTCACATATTTGTTTGGACACAGTTGTTTAATTCTCATGTAAGCGGTTTGTTGTGCATTCTTTCGTTTCTTGCTCTACATTAATCACCTTTTGTATCTCACTTAATTCAATTGCTTATCCATCATGCTACTGCAGCAATATATGGCACACCTCCTCTCTCATGGACAAGTTGATGGCAGCGGCTAAGAATTTATCTTTGCTGTGAGATTTTCCAAGAAGATCTACATCTGTTATAATATGAAGGAATTTGGAAGCTCAGGAAGTTCGTGAAAGACATTGTTCTACTCGACGAATAAGAACAGAGAGCTGTATAAAGTTATATAGGTATAGAAATTATTTTACAAATGAAACATTGCATGACTCATGATTACATTAGGTGCTAAACTTTCACTTGATCTTTTAGCACGTCCCCTGTCCGATTACTTTATGGCTCCCTCTGAAAAAAAAGATTACTTCAGGGCTCCCTCTAAAAATGATTACTTCAGGGTTCCATATGATTTTTTAGCTGAGAATATGATTACTTGGAAGTATTATTCCAGTGTTCTGTTTTAATCTTATTGTTATTCATTCAAACCACTTTAATTTTAAGAATTCCTCATGCCTTTAGTAAGTATTCATTTATCAACCTTCTGGCTTTCTAACAACGTTATTGATGTATTATTATTTCTTCATTTTTTCAAACTAACAAGAAGAAACTTTTTTTTGAACTTGTTATGATAAAAACAAGATCTAAACAATTGAAATAAAGGGTTCTATAATTTTTCACATGTATATTTAAACATTTTGTTTTTGTATGGAAAATCTAACTTCAGCTGGTCATATTTTGGTTTGTTGGAGTAATTTTTTCCAAGGTCTGGCCCAACATGTGTTACAAAGTTTTTTCTCTTATGCTGCATAGAATTTTTTTTTTCTTAAGACATACAGAAAGAGAATGGATAGTGATTTTTTTTTTCACTGTGCTTAGTTTTAATTTTAAATTAATGTAGATTGATTTTGATATTTTACAGTTAACAAAATCCTTCATTCCTCTACTTTTTCCACTTTGTGCAAACACACTCCTAGAATTTAAGGAAAATTAAGTAGAGAGCGTTTCCTCTCTACAATACAGATAATTGTTTTTTGTTGTCTAATTAATTAGATAATCTTGTATCACGATCAAATGACTTGTTAAATGGGTTGATATGCTATTATCGTCAAATTAATTTGACATTATGAAACAAATACATATCGATAAAAAAAATCGTAACATTAAATTAATAAGTTAATCATCGTAGAGATCAAGTAGAATGGATGAACTGTGGATAGTCATTTAGGAGAGTACTTGCATAGCAAAAAAATGGGATACATCTTAATTAGTTTATCACCATTCATTCTTATAATAAATTGCTGGTATGTACCTTATTTGATTTGCGATGACAATTAATTAAATATATTTTGAAATTCTTAAAAATAGATATGTTGAAATTAATGAGCGTGCGGATTTATTATACTCTCTGAGACATAATCTATTATTAAAATTATATATATATATATATATATGTGAATAATATTTTTTTATATAAATAATTTTAATAATAATTAATATTATGTTTGATGCACATCATTTTTCCAAGCTACAAATCATATTACCATAACGCGGCAAAGAAAACAAATAAGGGGCAATTGAAGTAAAATAACAAGTCTCACCAGTCTCCGAATCCGTCATCACAAGAGATCCCATCCATCAACTCGTTCCTCTCCACTCCCCACATCATCCGGTTACCGCCCCCTCGCCTCCGGTAAGATGTCAACCTTCGCCGGCGACGAGACCGCCCCCTTCTTCGGCTTTCTCGGCGCCGCCGCTGCCCTCGTCTTCTCCTGCATGGGGGCGGCGTACGGGACGGCGAAGAGCGGGGTCGGCGTCGCGTCCATGGGGGTCATGCGCCCGGAGCTGGTCATGAAGTCCATCGTGCCGGTGGTCATGGCGGGAGTCCTCGGCATCTACGGCCTCATCATCGCCGTCATCATCAGTACAGGCATCAACCCCAAGGCCAAGTCGTACTACCTCTTCGACGGCTACGCCCACCTCTCATCCGGCCTGGCCTGCGGCCTCGCTGGCCTCTCCGCCGGCATGGCTATTGGCATCGTCGGCGACGCCGGCGTCAGGTATACAAACTTCACCATATTCCTCGCTTTGTTTCCATCTTAGTGTAGATTGAATTAGTACTGAAATAAGATTTCTGCGTGCCCTCATTATAATTGAACCTTTATCATATTAGATCTCAAAAGTCACATTAATAATTAAACAGGGAAAATGTCATTAAAGATCAAAATAAGCTATATATGCACAGAATGCATATAACCTTTATAGTTCATTGAATTATTTGTTGGTTGTTGATCTACATCTGATCTTAAATTTCCTTCCATGTGTAGGTTTGATTGTATGTTACTATGAAACTGGTCCTACCTTTTATACCTTATGATGATTTATTAGTTTCCCAATGTTGAGTCATGACCATTATTTCCTTTCTTTTTACTAAGATAATATGATTGACATAAAAATAATAAAATATATTGCAATTGATTATAACAATTGACGGTCGAGTGACCCATCTGCCACTGCCAATGTTTTGTGCCTTAGATGCATCTTGAATATGGGCATTTGTGACATGGAGTTTATCTGCATTTCCTGGTAATTGATGTGTGTTCCTTCCTCAATGATCTTACAAATTGTTGAATGAGTTCTTAAAAACAAATTGTTATAGTGCCCCAGAGGAACTGAGTATTTTTATGGTTTCGACCTTGCATGATGTGTGATATGGCAGTGTTGTTTCTTTACCCAATGGACAGCCAAGAGAAACACGAATTGCACAATGAGTCCTGGGTACGCTTGTGCTAGCTTAGTTTAAGGGACTGCTTTGTTTGCCCACAAAAGGGTTTCCCTGCAAATATTTACCTGCATGTGCTAAGTCACTTGTAAAATTTTCCAGCAAAATTCTTATATCAGTTTGGTGAGATTAGTGGCGAATAGTGAGGTCAAGGTAACGAGGATGATGTATGCTCAAGGGCATGCAGGCATCGATGACGATGAATTTTCCATGGGGATGGTGATGTTGCATCCGGCACAGTGAGAGCAGTTGGAGATGTTAAGATCCAACCAGCAAGGATGGAATCGTGAAAGTGCATCCCAGGGCTGCTGCAAGTTGATGCTATAGATGGTGGGATGCAAAAAAAAGTAAGATAGAGGCGGGGGTGGGGGATGATAGGAAGGTGATTTTTATGGCTAGTATCAACACAGTGATACCAACGAGTTAGTATCAGGTTGGGGCAATAAGAAGTAGGATGGGTGAGGTTCGCACTATGAGACTGAACAGTGAGATGAGGTGGGGGAAAGTGGTTGAAGTTGCCAGGGCATAAGAAGAAGTTTATAGCAAAGTTGCTAGGAAGTGAGACAAGCAGGAAAGGATGTGGTTGACACTTGACACAGCAAGGTCAGGAATGGTAGTCGATGGATAGGGAGCCAGGTATTACGAGGTGGAGTGTAAGATGATTAGATTATGGTGAAGTTGATGTTGGAGAGTGAGTTTGGCATCATTCGTGAGAAAGGAAGGTGTGGTTGAGCCAACAAGGGAGAAGACAAACGCTTCGCCCCTTGCATGTCGAGACTCAAAAAGATGACAGTGAAGGTGAGGCTCTAGATAGTAAAACAAACAGTGAATATTTAAGTTGAGCTTCTCAAAAAAGAAAATTGAAGTTGAGGCATCAAGGGTCGCTACATTTAGACTTAGGTGCATGAATCATGAGGAAGGTGTATGTCAACAAAACTTCTTTAAATTATTTAGGATTAACTGTTGAGAGAAAAAACAACCCACAATTTTTTTTTCTTTTGCCATGTTCTTCAAGAACGTTTACAGAAAAGAGCTATTCACATACAAAACCGACCATTGTGTTACCAAGAAATGAACAAGACACAATTGGCCTCTACCTGCAAAGCTTTGAGTTTGCAGGCACATCTTTTTGGGTTAAAACTTTGCAGGAACTTTACTGCAAGCAATTACTATACAGCATAATGACAAAAAATGGATGTGTAAAGATTAATACATAATATATACGACATTATGATATTCTTTATCCAGAATAAGGATTCTTCCAATTATGTGTAAGTTCCATGTTGTGCATGCAATGAAACTTTTTGTAGGTTCTCCCTCTGATTAATAGATAAGATACATTATGATATATAACCTTTATATCTAATAGTTAAGCAATAAAGAACCATGTGAAACCACTTAGATTCACTGGTGATATCCATCTCCAACCGGTGAGATAAGGCATTCCCTGAATATTTTAATTTGTAGCTTATTTTATTGTTTCTTGGTTGGTCTTCAAAACAAAATAAGAGTGAGAATACGGCTATGGTCTTTGTATTTGTTCAGTTAGATACTGATTACTGTATCAAATTGATGGATATATGTTCGATCTTTGCGGTGCTAGCTTTCATTCTTCAGAATGGAAGGCCCAGGTAGAGACCCGTTTCAAAAGGATATTTTACCTGGCACAATTGGCAATTTGAAATTTTCGTTCTTTAGAAATTTCGTATCAAAATGCAGAACCATCCTCGACATGTTAGTTTCTATGTTCAATTTTACTTTGAATCTTAATAGATATAACTGCCAAGATCTTTTTATAGTACTTGTTTCACATTTTCTAGCATTTGAGGTTGATGTTTTCTTGAACTAATGAAGATAGTAGACAGTTACCTTATCATGTGTTGATTTAGTGCCTCTGATGCTACGATCAGATCTCATACATTAGCAGTTCAATCCCCAGAAATATGCAGCCCATGCTTTTCTTACTACCATGAGTTAAGATGGAAATTTATTTTTTATAAGATTATGTTTATTTGTGAACATATATTTCCTTCTCATTCTTTTGAATTTGATAATCAGGAAAATTTTCGTCGTAAAAAAATATTTTTTCCCTCTAAAAAAAATAAATTTTAATTGATCAACAAGTTTCTTTATTTTTTGAATGAAGATTGATCAACAAGCTCTATATAAAGATGGGAGAAAAAGATTTTCTTCTTCACAAAGAGATACATTTCCCCATCTCATATTATATGATTATTTTTTTATAAATAATTTAGTTTGATTTTTATAGACAATCAAGTACATAAAAACAAATCACTTTTCTAGAAAACATCAACAGAAATTGTTTCCCTTTGGAATGTATTTTCCTCCAAGCAAATGCATCTGTCATAACATAGCCTTCGTTTAATTTGTTATTGGGGTCACTGTTATTTGTACTAAGCAACATGATATCACTTACAGAGCCAACGCTCAGCAGCCAAAGCTCTTCGTGGGGATGATTCTCATCCTAATTTTTGCTGAAGCTCTGGCCTTGTATGGTCTTATTGTGGGCATCATCCTATCATCTCGCGCTGGCCAGTCAAGAGCCGACTAGGACATTTTTACACGAAAGACATTGTTTTCAGGTAAATCAATTTGTTGTGTAATCTTATACAAATTTTGGGCAGAAGCATGCTCTTGTATAATCTTTTCTCAATGCATACATAGCTGGATTCACAAAACTGGAGATCATCTTGATGTATATTTCCCACTTGGATTGCTGTTTGAATGAATACGATGCAATCATGCATATTCCATTTTCAACTTCGTGGCTGCTTTCTAAAGCTTGAAACCAGAGAATGTGTTTTTCATCCATTAGCAATTAAGTTGCTATGTGCTTGTCCCACCCTATCTTCCCTGGGCAAAATGTTTCAGACCAGAGGATTTAAGTATGCAGGTTATCAGTCCTGCTGGGTCGAATGGTTTGATTTATTTTTCGTTTATACCTTTTTTTAGTAACAAAGTACAAGAGAATACTTAGGGTATTAAACCTGCATGGATTTAGTACTTCACAGAGACAGTGGCATCAAATCAATTAATCAGTGGTTTCATCAAGCTTGATTAAACTTGTGGTTTCTCTTATGCTGGTTCGGTTCTCTGAGCATGTCATATGGGGCAGTTCAAGAATGAAAATCTCTAACTTCCTAAACCATTACGTGTAGCTTTCATCCACAGCATACAAAAAACAAGGCGAGACAGAGCCCTAATTTCTCTGCTGCTGTCAATCAGCTTAGACACAGCAATATCAGGTACATATCAGTGTGATTCCCTAAACATCTTCCTCGACATGCCTCTGTTGCTTGGTTGACAACGAGGAAGAAATCATGCGTGCTGTGCTGTGCATCAAGTGCCAATAAACTGCTGACCTCTTATTTCTCCTGTGTCAGATCCATGTGATGCGTGGTCATGTCATGTCTATTGTTTTCTACACCTTTTTTTTATCTTATCAGACAACAAGATTGAAGATGAGGTTTCTGCATGGTCTGTTATCACCCATGGATGGCACACATGATCCTCCTGAGCTACACTAGAAGTCTGTTTGGCCTATTCAGCGTGGCTTCTGCCCTTTTGGTGAGGATGTGACTCTTCTCTATGTCTTTACTTGAGCATGTTAGGCTGCTACCTTCTACAAAGTGGTGGTTTTGCTCATAAAAAGAGAGAGGAAAAGGGAAAAAGAAAAAAAAGTGGGAGAAGTGGCCAACTTCGTTCAGGAATAAACCCCCTTCCCCCTATGCATTTGTAGACACTGGACCAACTTTCTGATATTGATGCATGGCACCCCCCAAACCCAAGCCACATCTTTTATGCTTCTCTGCTCTCTTTTTTTGTGATATGTATTTATTTTAGCTTATTTTTGTGTATTTTTCTGCCCATTAGATCCATGTCTACATCTTCCCCTTGTGGTCGTGAAAGCATACTAGAAACCGTAGGCTGAACTTTTTTTAGCATACTTTGTGAGCTCCACACAATATAAGGCCTCTCCTACCAATGGGTTGTTAAGCAGACTAAGTTAAGAATTGAGATCACTAATTTCGAGTTCAAATTCCAAACACATCTTTGGGTAGAAGTTAACTTTCATATTTCATTTTTTTTTCGCCCTCAGATAATTTTAGAAAAATCTCTTATAGATAAATTGATCCATACTTATCCATTGCACCAAGTTTTGTTGTCTCGACTTGAAGGTTGTCAAAGTTCATTGGATCGCTCCATTCGGTCTCATCCCTGAAGCTACGGCCATCACATCTTTAAGTTCGTGATGGACAAATAAGATTCCAAGGCCTTATTCTTAATATTTTAATATGAGAAGAAATCATCATATTTATAAGTCAGGTTACTTCATCTGTATCTTAATTTTTCAAATTTTTTTATTGCCATTTTGACATCACAATACCTAACCAAGTTCTACCCAAGAAATTGCTCGTTAATTTGTTCTCACGGGCGGAAGTGTTCTTGCCACTGCACCTAACTTTTTGCCATTTGCACAAGCCAAGAGGCAAAAGAAGACATGGTCGTCTTTACCGAAAAAAAAAAGAAGACATCGTCGTCTAATCACTATATCTTAAAAACTGTCCACATTTGTTAAATAATTGATCAAATTATCTAACATGATTCATCCACTCGTACCTAATTGATGTCAAGAAGATTAATTAGCTTATAGGCGTATCCACATGTTTGAATGCTGCAAATTATTCTAGTAATGGATCGAGATAAGATTTTGAGCCACATTCACTGTTGTTTATTTCTTTTAAAAAAAAACATTTGTCAGTAGGTTCGCAACTCGCACGAAAACATGAGAACTTTCTTCCGGCCAAAAAGGAAAATAAAAAGATGATGACGAAATGAAGCATAGAAAAATCAATCTTATTCTTGTTGCATCTTATTATGTCGACTTATCACTTTATATTCGACTTAAAAGACGTGATCCATCTGTTAATTTATGTTGCCATTCCATCACGTCCTTTTTGTGTACATCAGCACAAGATTTGGAGAACACCACAAGAGTGAAAGAAGAAGAAGAAGAAGAAGAAAGCCAAGATGTTGTCATCACTATCGTCACGACACATCCGACTCCTTAACCAACTCGTGAAGACCAAACTAATTAACAACATTAAGCTAATGATAAAATTTCTAGAAAAAAAAATAAAGGGGCAAAATAGTTCTATTCATGAAAATAATGTTCATGATGCTGCATGCATGAGATCTGCACGAGCTACGGGACGAAGAATTAATGGCACATGAAGTGATAAGAGATCATGAGGTAAAGTAATTGATGTGTTAATTGGTAGCACTGTTCTACTCTCATTGGCATGTGACGGTGCCATGCCTGCCATATATGCATGCCCGAGAGCACCACTAAGAAGAAGGTGGTGGTGGTGGTGGCTGCTGCTGGCTGCATGCCTGACAGAGGGATGAGGAGACAGATATCTGGATAGGGCAGTTGGATAAGAAAAGGTTACATGCCGAGTTGAAGGGATTTATCTGATTGATTAGCGGATTAAACTTTGAATATCTCAATATCAATTTCGGAAGAGAAGATATATATATATATATATATATATATATATATATTATTCATTTGAAACTCGTCTGAATATTAAGAATAAAAAATAAAGAAATTATTAATAATACTTTAAATCTTAACTCAGTAATATACTTATATATGACTCCATGTGTATCACACCCAAGGGCTATGGACCGAAAGAGCAGTCTAATACATTTTCAGAGATGCCGCCAGAGGCAGTTCATGCAGCAATTCAATCAAGAGCTTAACAACAAAGTGATGTCTCTCCTCCATTCAGTCGGTACCTTCCCTCTCTCACTTGCAATCGTTCGAATAATTTTGTATATCTAAAATTTTAGTTATTTTAAATTTTATATTATTTGCTATTTTTTCACATTAAAAAAATCAGTCATCGCCTAAGAATTAAAAAAAAAATTGTAAATCTCATTGTCTTTTTCTACGTGTTATATTGTCTCTCTCTTCTCGTCTCATATCTGCAACAGAAATAATTAAAAAAAATATCATTTAGGTGATTAACAAGTTGAAGGTTGATAAAATAAATAAACTGCATGATTAAATACAAAAATTAGTGGAAGAAAAAATAATTTTAACCTTGCAAATTTTCTTAGTAATAATGGTGGCATTTTCGATGTTTGGTCACATGATCATTCATTTATTTCGATATGATCACTCATTTCTAAATTCATGATATATATTTAAATGATTTTTTTAAAAGAAAACTTAAGTTGACAATGTCATGCTGACGACAGAATCATGCATTGCCAAAGTTAAAATTAGGTAAGATAAGTATGTTTTTTCTTTTCTTAAATAGTTAAAAGAGAAAGCTAAGTTGATGAGGTCAGTCCAACCAACACGGCACATATAATCTACAACTTTGGTTTTTCTTTTTTTATCTGGTAACGTCTCTGGATGATGAGATCTCGAACATATCTGACCTAAAACTAAAATCTTAATTAATTATATGGAGATAAGGAGATGTTGATGGTCGTATTATGTTACAAATTACAAGCTTAATTAATTTCCATGCACGTTAACTAATCAGAAAAAGACATTATCATGTGGACGTAGTTCATAGCATGATCAATCATTGCTCGAGAAGTTATTTGTACTGGATTGTGTCACACAATGATTGTACGTATTATGAACATTTATTTGTATAACATCTCTTGGAATTTTGGTGTCTTAATGTACTTAGCAATTAAATAAATATATTTGCTATGTTGGGAGGCAGACTGTTAATTAATTGTAGAAATCAAGAGGTCAGAGGTGCAGTGCCTCAATTTCCGGAATGAATTAGACACATACCTAACACCCCTTGGAATATGCTTTATTGGAGAATCAGAAAAATGTAATAAAATTCAATTAACTATAATCAAATAATCGTGTTATATTTGAAAGTGTAAAATGGTTCATCTACCCATATTTATCATAAGCACATATACATTATTTTAAATAAATGTGAAGCAGACATCTCTCATTATTATTATTTTTCTACTCGTATTTAAATAAGGCGATGCTCCATACATATGGAGCAAACACATGTTCTTGAATATAGATTTTAATATTTTTTACTATATTTGATAATTACTTTTGAAGAATAAAAAAACACCATCAACAAATGGATAGTCGTCATAAAATTCTTTTAATATCTACAAATTCTCAAAAGTAAAAGAAGTTAGCATATAATAATTAATTACTGATCTTTCCTCTGCAATTTGAGTAACTGAGTTTGTTTTTATCCCTGAAACTTATATATCTTCTTTTTTTTTATTTTTGTGTACCAAGGGCATGAACTTAGTAAATGAAAATTTCAAATAGGTTCACATGCAGTTGACATGTTCATTACTTGGAGGCTTGCGCATTGCGTAATTGAAAAGAGAAATCATTTCATAATGCATTGACCGTCGTTCTCAATCGTTCATCAAAATTTGACGAGTAATTAACTATTCAGCAGCACAAGTCTGGAATAACTAATACAATTTGCATTTTCTTGTTGTTGAATTGGAATCTTTGGTCAATTTTACTATTAATATATGTACTTTTCAAGAGTTGGTCAAATTAATTTATTATATATCTTATCCCGTATCGTATCAAGTTTCCAACTGTTTATTAAAAATCCCTCAAGATTCACTTAATTAATTTTACTCAAGTTGATATTGCTTGAAGGGGACTCGATACGGAGAAGATGACCTTTCTCGGCCTCGTCGCCAAGATCAGGTCTAAAAGATGAATCTGGCCACATTTTTTGGCATAGAGTCAAGGAGGTGTAACAATCAATGAGAATCTAAAGCAAATCGACGATAATAATAATAATAATAACAATAATAATAATAATAATAATAATTATTATTATTATTATTATTATTATTATTATTATTATTATTATTATTATTATTATTATTATTATAATATGGTAAAAAACCATTTTCTCTATTTTTTCATTGGACTTTTACACGTTTTGCCATCTTTCCTTCTATTTCTTCTTTTCAAAAATTTGTTTTTCACGTTATTCCCATGGTCAGATATCTCGAAAGAAATCTTTTTGTGGCAAAATAATGAAACAACATTTATTTTTATTTTATATATTAGATTCCTTTCATTATTGACGAGTAAACCATTTTTGCTAAAATTTATTTTAAGAAATATCATAAATGGAAATAACGTAACTTTAACTTAATTCTCATAATATTTTGAATTAGTATGCTCCTTCTAATTAAATCTAAAATATTATAAAATTATTATTTATAACTAAATTCCTTAACTTTAAAATTTTTTGACCAACCGACCAGCAAGATGCCTAAAATGCAAAAGCAAAAGTTAATAATAATAATAATAATAATAATAATAATAATAATAATAATAATAATAATAATAATAATAATAATAAGGACCGATACCCCATTTTTTAAATGCATTGATGTGTTTGACAATCTAAAAGTTAGAGTACAGATTAAAGTTTAGAGATTTTATTTGGTCAAATCGCATAATATAATATTTAATAAAGTAATTTTAAATATTAATGATTGAGTGATAGATTATTTTTGTTGAAGTTTAGCAAATGGAAAATAAAGATTGAAATTTTATTCTCAACTCACTCCTCCTATATTCTTATATTTTATTTTAGTTATGCATTTAATAAACTTATTAATATGATTGATATTAGATCAGAGAAGTTTTTAATTTAGATTTTTTTATTTATGAATGTCTAATCTAGTTAAAAAAATTTACAAATTAATTAATTATATATCAGAATAAAAACTTTTTAAAGTGTACATAATATTAGAAATTAAATAATTTATCACATTACTTCGTCCAGTTCATTTACACCAATTCATAATTATTAGTTAATTTAACCATTATATTTATAAAAAAGCAACTTATTATTATTTTATTGAATCACTAAATATTAATCATCAATCATTGTCCACTAATTAAAATTCTATCCACTTTCAGATTATTATTCACTCATTAATTAGTTTTTTATGCCAAAAATAGCCATATACCCACATCATATTTTAAACCCACATTGTCCGATTCACATGAGGCTATGAGTATGCACGTATCTTAATTTTTTTTCAGGAACAAAAAATCTCGTATAAAGAAAGATAGTATAGAAAAATAAAGGAAAATAAAAATCGACTTCAAGATTTTTCTCCTGACGTGTCACCTTGTGTAACGTCCTTATTGTCTACCTAGTTTTTTTTTCACTATATATATATATATATTTATATATATATATATACACACCATAATAATCACAATATTCTCATTCGACAACTCTATCAAGCATATGGCATATATACTTATAACATCACACAAATATAAAAATATTACGGCAATCAAATTTGTATTTAATTTGTACGATCATTTACATGCAAGTGCTGCAATTAAAATACAAATAAAATAATATGTGAACGAAAACGTACTTGAAACGTGGAACAATCTTTGGCATTAGTTTGGCATATGCATTGGCCCTCTTGTGTTATTATGGCCGAAGTCAGTTAACATCATAATCTTTTGGAGATGGTGACATTGTGCAAGAATCAGATGACCAAAATGCACAAGAGATTCAAGTGGGGGCGGGTGCCCTCAGCAACTTCCAGGAGGTTTCCGAATTGCCTTGGGACGCTTAGAAGTTGCCTACCCAAAACTCGAATATCCCTATTCCAATGCCTTTCAACGTCTTGAAAAGGGAATAGCCTTAAAAAGTTGGTAGGCAGATTAAGTACAATTTACACATATGATTAATGAGTATATACTTCGAGTTAAAAGATCGAAAGTTGGTAGTCTCGAATTCGAATCAATTTGATCAAAATTTATCTTGTCGCTTTTGTTCGAACATCGAATTAGTCGGATGCTAATATCACTAAACATCGATGGAGTTTAATAAAAAAGATTAGTAGACATATTGAACTAATAATCTTATATTCAAATTTTAAAGATATCATATTGGAGGAGGATTAATCTTTTGCTAGTAGTGATGGTATGATCATCACGATCGACAACAACTCAGAAGAAATAATAACATTGATAGCTATAATAATTTTACGATATTAATTGATAATTAGATATACAATTAATAGATATTTTGGGTGGAGTCTCATGGCATTATTGTTAGGGACGAATTCAATATGAACATTAAAAGAAAAAAAGAGGAGAGGATCAAAATATTAGTATAAATTATTGGGTCTAAATATTAATATAGATTTAGAATGAAAGGTTTAAAAATATAATAAAAAATGTGAAAATGACTAAAATACATTTAAATTAAACTATTATCTTATAAGTTGAAATATGTAAATTAATACCAAATCAATATTTATAGTCAGATTAAAATATGTAAATTAATACCAAACCATAAGGAATAGAAGAATATAACATCATGTTAAAAATGACCTAAATGATATTAATTTTTTTCCTTTTTTCCATTATCATTTTCACTCTTTTTTTTCCTATTTTCGTTAACTAGATATTAAAAATTATATTAAATTATAATTATGAATTCAAAACCTCCCATATTTTTTTATTTATTAATTTTATTAACCATTACTCTAAAGGAGCTATTTTTTGCGTATATATAATTAAATAATAAAATTTAAAAATAGTAATGAAGTAATTAATTTGATTTATTATCCATTAATCAAAGGGGTTCAAATTTATTGTCATGCCAGAGTTTATTTTTCACAAATCTACCGCATGTGAGTAAAATTTGAAAGGGTATAAAAAAGAGTAAACTTTATTATTATATGTATAGTATTTATATATAAATATATTTACATCATATAATAAATATTTATATAATTAAAAAAGTTAAGGGGGAAGCAGAGGCAATGCTCTCAACTAGGGTGGACACGAGCTGAGCCGAGCTAGGTTAATGCTTAAATAGGTTAGACCTATTTAAAAGTTTAATAAACGAAATAGGACAAAGACATATAAATAGACTTATAAATTAAGTTTGAGTTGACTTGTTTGTTAAATTCAAGAAGCCTATCATAATTTAATAGCTTATAAATCATATTTATTAATTAACAAATATATATTAAATTATATTTATAATATGAAAAAGAAAACTATATGCACTTTAACATTGTACATATATGAAAAAAGTATTTTTAAGCTTTTTAATATATATTAATTATATAGATTGATCTTATAAGCTAACAAGGTAGGTCTAATATAAACGAGTCAAATTTGTTTAAATAAAAAGGTCTAATTTTAATTTTAAGCTTAATTTATTTATTTAAAAAGACGAGTCGATCAAGACTCAAAATAGTCTAAGTACGAGCCGCTCACGAACGAGCTGACTTTTTTTGGCCCTAGCCTCAACTATAACCTAGGTCCGTCCCTGATTATCAAATCGTCAAATCAAATGAAATATACGTTGCTAACAAGATATTCAAACAAAATATATATTTTTTTTATACTTCAACCTATTCGATACAAGAATAAAATGAGAATAATGATCTTGTTCATATTTTTTTATTCAAACATCCTAAGACTAATTATTTTTCACCGACTTTTAAAATCTACTCAATTTTCGTGAAACCATCTGTTTTTTGAACAAATTGGCTGGAACAATTTGGTGTTCCTTTCTTTTTCTTTTAACTTATCTTATTAAATTATTTTATCTTAATAAATATATAATAATTTATAGTAATCTTTTTTTTTCACAAAATATAAAATTAATAATAAAAAAATATAATAATATAAATATTTTGATATTAATAGTTTTACATATTAATTAATTATTATATTATCTCATTATTTGGTAATAATATATATTATTGAAAATAGCATAGTGAGAAATATTAATTGCATTAATATTGTTTATCATTATTTAACTCAATAATTAGAATTATGTTGCTTCATTATTTATTTTACAACTAAAATATCAATAAATAATTAATTACATTTATAAATATTAATAAAATATTTTATTTTTATTTTATTTTGTTCTCATTTCGACTAAACATTTATTAATAATCAACCAAATACACCACACAATTATATCTCATTCTTAATCTTCTCATAGGAATAAAAAGATAATATTCTTCTTAATACTCAAAAATATTATTCTCCTTTATAATAGGCCCTTCAGCTTTTGACATTCAAAAATAAAATATTTTATTAAAAACAATAGGCGTCGACGTGGAGTACAACTTTTTACACCTCTCGACTCTCGACTCCTGAATAAAAAAAAACATAGAATTCGATTAAAATTGTGTACATTGTAATTTTAAATTTATTTCTTAAATTTGAAAAAAAAGGAATCCATAAATTTATGCTACAAACCTATTTGGAGAGCTATGATATTTTCACTTCTTTATTTGACGTCTATAATCTTTTTCGTAAAATCGTGAGTCCTTTTTATCATAAAAAAATCAATTAAAACAATCATAATAATAGTAAGAGAGAAATAATTAAGAATAAACCACTAGAACAATTATTGATCATAATAATCAATCACTCAATCAATCCCATGACATTGTTTACCAAATATTTTTGTTATATTCAGTAAGAAAACAATTAGAAAAACCAATAGGCACTGATTCATCTATTATCAACTAATTAGATTATTAATTGTGTCAATTAGAAACAATTTTAAGTGTTCCCTAATCGTATGATTTTCTTTTTCTTATGCACGAAAACTTTAAAAATTATTGAAGACGCACTCTTATCTTTTTTATTATGATGATATATCATTTCATGCTCGGGTAGCTGGGTGACAAAGAAGAGGTTCTATTAGGATAATAAGTGGCTAAGATTATAGTTTGAAATTAATTATGAAAAAAATATAATTCAGTTAAGAAAAGAAGAAAAATATATCCAAAAATAGGAGAACGAGGTGAAGAAGCTTTTATCCAAAAATCATATTGTAGAATTCTCTATGTTAAAGTTTTTATTATGCATTTGTCAGTTATATGCGACAGTCCTCTTGATAAAAGAAATACCTAATCTAAAAAATAAATATGAAAAAAATAATTGATTGAAGAAAATGGTAATTTGGGTAAATTATTTTCTTGAAATTAAAAATAATTAATCCTGCTATTAGACAATAATTGGAATAAGGGTTCCATGCACAGAACTTGTATTCCTGTGGGCCCATCCTTTAAATTGAAATTGATCTTTGTAATGTAGCAACTGCCACCGGCGTTTGAATGCTCAATAGTTAACTAAATTGGACCTACATCCGTATTTTAAATTTTAATCCATTTATTTGATTTTTTTTCTCACATTTGCACTCGTATCCATAAAACAATAATTGATCAGCAGCATTTGGATGCTCTGAAGACTTTGTTCTATCTCTGTCCAGAAAGAAAAATTTAACAAATAAAACAAAATCTTGTATTTATGTGTCTCACATGCAAAGTCACATTAGCTCCCTTTTCTTGGCAGATTCTGCAGGATTTCTTGCCAGTCAGTCCCTTGTTTCTTTTCTCCCGGAGATCCGAAGCCCACCGGAGGATATTTAAATTTAAAGAAAATACATGCACTAAAAATAATTAGTTTTATACTCTTAAAAATATAAATACAAAAATATTATTCTTTTTATATATTTAAAATTTTAGAATTATTGATAGCACATCTAGTTTAATATTGTATTAGAGCGAGAGGTCCTGAATTCAAATCTCGATATTGCTCGTATTAAAAATTAATTGATAATACATCTAGTTTAACATAAACTTTATCAAATAATCAAATTCTACTTATAAAAAATATAAATATAAAAATTTTATTTTTATTATCGATTTGATAATAAATCTACTTTTAATTCATATTTCAACTTTAAGAAGTTTTCTCTAATAAAATCTAGTTTAATCTTGTATATATTTACTTTAAATTTCATTCAACAATTAGCTATGAACTTTTATTTTTTATTATGTACCTTTTCTGTATAAATACAAGAAAAACTTATCCTATTTTCTGTGAATTATTTTCTTAATTTTTCCTATATTAAGTTTTCTGATTACTTTTTTGTGAAATTTTAACTTTAAATTTCGAGAAAATTTGTATTAAAATTAATTTTTTTACAACCCTTATATATATACTTCACAATAAAAAAAGTTAAAAATTTTTAAACTCAAACTTCAACAAAATTATTATTAAATTATTTTTTTCCAAAATTGAAATTGTCATTGACCCTCAGAATGAAAAAAAAAGAGTTTAGTAATATCTCGAGGGCACTTCAAAAGGAAAAGAAAAAAGAAGTCAGTAACAGGAGCAGGTGTTATCACTTTGGAATCTTGCACGAACTTTCTGACCTAGTGATATTTTTTCTCCCTCTGAAATTGTTCAACTATTCCTGCGGTTAACTGACCTACTAGTAAGCGGCAGCATTGATTGATTTGATGTACATATTTGTCTTCATTATTTAGTTATTAATCTTGATACATTCAAAATGTATTACTAATCCAGTTCAACATAAAAAAAAATTAATAAATATATTTTGACAAATCCAAATTGCTAATAAAAGTTAAGTGACATGCGGATTTAATTAAGAGAAATTAATTTTAAAGTTGTAGTAAGATGGACATCAGTCGTTCAAAAATTGGTGACTGAACTTTAATCCTGATTTATACTAGATAATATATATAAGTAATTAAGTAGAAATGAGTCACTTCTTAATGAAGCCAATTTATTAACATAAGTTATATTAATTTTATGAACAATGATTTGAAGTAAGATACGAGTAATAAAATTGTGCACATCCTTTTCTTAACTTGTTTATGTTGCACAAGGATTCCTTTGTTAATTGACAGCAAAAAATTTACTAATTCAATATGAGTTATTATCCCACACGTAGTTTCTCGTGGCTGAAAGAAAATATATGCGTTCGGATAATCATAATAATGGGAAAATAAAGTTCTTATATTTGGATACATATAAATAATAAAATTTAAAGCATCACTTCGTCTATTTTTTTTTTTACTTTCTACAATTTTATTTCCATAGTCATTTTTCCTTGTTTCTTCTCGTTATATATTTGTTTCTTAGAGCCAACAATGAAAAGAATAATCAAATTACAAAAAATCTTAAGTCGAATTATTAAAAGTCTTGAAGAAGGTATAATTCGAAATTGTGTTCTAACTAATTATTGTTAGCTTTAACAATATGATTGTGCATTTTATCTTGACCGTGTGGCCAAACTTCCTCCTCCTCCTCCTCCTCCTCCATGTGATCAATTAATGAAGGTGGTTTCTGTGTGTGGAACGGTGTGACACGCAACGATAGAGAAAGCCCTTCGAATTGGCGTCATTTGTGAAGTCATTACATGCAAGTTTAGTTAGTTAGTAAGTTAATATATAATTAATAATATGCATACATACATGAGTCATGTGTTGGTCGTGTCAATCTCCGGATGCATCGCCAACCACTGCGTCGGGCACGCGTTGTGTGAGCACCATATATGCATCAAAACCCTACCCCCAATCAACCAATTCATACCTCCCCAAGATCCCTCCTCCTCATCGCCAAGATAACGATATATCCATACATATCACAAACCCAAAAGACATACTTAGATGCCCGGATTCAAACCACAAAAAATAACGGAGTAAAAAAAATAAAATTTTGACGCTTTATGTTCATACTATTGAGATATAAGCATTAGGAATGCAGATGAGAAGATGGATGTGAAATATATTAAAAGGTTGATAACTCAAAAGTCAAAACCATTACAAATATATAATAATAATAATAATAATAATAATAATAATAATAATAATAATAATAATAATAATAATAATAATAATAATAATAATAATAATAATAATAATA
>LTAE01001906.1:0-20947 GCA_001647135.1 Pontederia paniculata | reverse complement strand
ATATATATGCCAAAAGTAATTGTTTTTTATAGGAAATGTTATCTCAGCAACTAACCATTTGACTAAATAACTTTTTTTTACTTCAAAATCATTTTTTTGCATGTCTACAAAATTTATATTTATAGGAACTAATGCTACTATATCATTTTTTATATTTCATAAGTACCTAGTTTAATGTAGGTTTACATTTATAAGAAATCATTAGGTTTGTTTTCTCATCTTTGTGCAGTATTTATAAGCACCTATTTCATACTACGGAAAATGTAAGATGTTCCAAGGACTTTGTGCAGTCTGAATAGATAAAATATTCTCATTTTTTTTGCTACAATTCCTTTTAGGTAATATATTACTGCATCATTTGAGTTTTGGATTGAGAATATGTAATTATGTATTGTTTCAGATTGAGACGATCGAATACCTACCAAAATGATCCTTAAAAATGCTACAAGTCATATATTTCTGAAAATGTATTTTTCTAAATTACAAAAAGATCAAAGCACAATACAATAACAAAATTATAGAAATCAAATTTGGGTAAGGTACACTGAAATTAAATCCATGATTCGAACCTTGATTTCAAATTACTTCATCGAATTTTAGTTGATTATGTAGATTTATATTTAATTATAATATTAAGTAAAAAAAACTAAAGTTAAATTGACGAGAGTTAGTAATCTTGAATTCGAATTTTAAAATCGTTAATTTAGTCAAAGTTCATTCTTTTCGCTCACGTTCAAACTTTGAATTAGTTACATGTCAATAATCTTCGATAGGTCTAGACAACAAAATATGTGAATTAATATAAAATAATTAAAAAAATGTCTAAATTATATTAGATTATTTGTTTCCTTAAAAGAAAAATTTAAATACATCCATATCAATTGTGAATTTTATCAAAAATTAATTTGTACACTCGAAAAGATTCTTGTCAAAATCTCTCAATTGGAAAGAAACTGGAACAATAACCACATTTATAGTGATGCATTTATGAAAATAAATTGTTCAAGTTTCCTTATTTTGTTCCTTTTTTTTAGTAAAGACCAGTTGGCAAATTAAATTGCATCTAACTCTATCACAAATAATGAATCAGTCTGTATTTTGCTTTGATTTCCAGTTTTCATTTCTAAATTTGTACAAATATGATAATCACGGTCAAAGCTGGTGCTTAGCTAATAGAATTAAAACACATCCCTGATAAATGAGATGCACTTATTTAGATAATTTCAATAAGAGTATTTTTTAAAAATAAAAACTAACTAAAACACCCTAATCAACCTCCACCAGGTAAATCAAGTATTTTTTTCTAAAAAAAATTAACGTTTCTAGAAGCTTGCACAGACAAATCCTTAAAAAAAATTCTTAAATTTATTTCGAGATTAAACAGACACAAAAGTAAAAAATAAATTTAATATTTATGTTAAGCACATCCGAAGAAATTCAACAAAATAAAAAAAGTATTTCAAATAATAATCTAATTAATTATTTATTTATGCATGAAATAAATAAGAAATTAGTACAAAATATTAAACGTTTATTAAAAAAAGAATTTCAAAAAAACAAAAAAAAAGAAAAACAACCAGGAAGCACACTGGGGCTAGCCTGACCCACCAACCCCCCGTCCAATTCTATTTGGCTCAAAACCTAATCCCACTTCAAACAAACCGCCGCCCTCGCATACCCCCACCTGCATCCGATTCAACGGTCGCGATCACCTCCATCCCCAATCACCATCCGTCCATTCCACGAACTCACCTCCCCTTGTTTGCAACTCCCCCGTTCTCTCTCACCTCCAATTCGACCCCCCTCGCCGCGCCTCCGCCTCCTCCTCCTCCGTTGGCCCCACGCAACTCACGCCGTCCGGGTAAAATTGACGCGTTAAATGATCAGGTCCAGTACAATTTCTTTTTTCTCTATTTTTTTACAGTTTATCTTGATCTTATTTACTCCTTGAAGATGACGCGTTTCCTTTTCCTAATTAAGGAAGATAATATTTCTCTCCAACTACCCCTTGAGAGATGATAAAATAAAGATTTTTTCTCTCTAGATAAACATACAAAATTGAAAAAAAAAAGATAAGAAGTTACAACAGAATAAATGCGATTATTTAATAAATCTTGGGTTGTACTTTATTATTTATTTATTTTAAAAATTAAATTAGTGAAGAGACATAATTAGTGAGAAAAACTCAAAATTATCAAAACTAACTGGTACAAAGTGGTGGGTCCCGCGGAGCGCCACGCGGCAACTCGACGCTGCGTGCTCCGCGAGCGCAGGATCCCTACGTCCTCCTCCTTTCGTATTTTTAGTTTTTTTTTTCTTTTTCTTCTTTTTATCGTCTTAAATTACTATTAAGATTACGAGTTGGGGTTTATTATTATTATTATTATACTATTTAATAAAAGGAGGATTTTTTAATTAATAAAACCTAATTATCCCACTATATAAACGGCACCAGCGGCTCTCACGCTCCTCTCGCCCGCTTCCTAATCTCCTTCTCTGGTTCCTGCCATCTGCTTGTTTTATTTCCCCCTCCGCGTTCTTCTGATCGCCACCTCGTTCTCTCCTCCTCCTCCGCCTCCTTTTTATTGCGCCCTCCGCTTCCTCGTTTCTTCCAGATCTCTCGACGTCGGAACTCGGTTGGGGCGGACGCGGATCTCCGGCGAACTCCGCTCATCTCCGGCGACTTCTGCGTCTCTCCGATCCACTTCCTTCGTCTTCTTCTGAGCGGCCGGCGTGGGGTTCCCCGGGACCTCTGACGGCGATCTAGGGTTTCACTCCCCCATCTTTCGTCCCCGCCTGCTTCTTTTGGGGGGGTGGCCGGGGCTCCGGCCTCGGCGGCTTTCAAAGCCCCCATCTCACAACGAGATCTGAAACCCTAGTTTTTTTGTTCTAACCCATTTTTTGCTCAGCGATCGGGAAGAGATGCCGGCCCTCGCGTGCGTAGATGCTGCGGTCCCGCCCCCTCCTGGCTACGGCCTCGCCTGGGATTCCGGATCTCTTCCCGTGCCGGGACCATTTCCCGGCGGCGCTCCGACGACGGTGGCTGTCGACAGCTGCGTAGTCGCCGAAGACGACGACCGGCGCCCCTCCCCTTGGTCCACTGACCTCTCTGCTGCTCTCTACAAGGTGGACGGGTGGGGGCCCCCTTACTTCGCCGTGAACCCCGCAGGCAACATCTCCGTCCGACCATACGGCGCGGCCACGCTCCCCCACCAAGAGATCGACCTGATGAAGGTCGTGAAACGCGCCTGCGACCCTAAAGCCGCCGGTGGGCTCGGCCTCCAGGTACCGCTCATCGTCCGCTTCCCCGACGTGCTGAAGAACCGGCTGGAGTCACTGCATGGCGCCTTCGAGTTTGCCATCCGTTCCACTGGTTACGGATCCAGGTACCAAGGCGTTTACCCTGTTAAGTGCAACCAGGATCGTTACATCGTGGAGGACATCGTGGAGTTCGGTGCGCCTTTCGGCTTCGGCCTTGAGGCAGGTTCGAAGCCGGAGCTGCTCCTCGCAATGAGCTGCCTCGCCCGAGGTAGCCCGGACGCCTTCCTCGTCTGCAACGGGTACAAGGACGAGGAGTACATAGGCCTTGCCCTCATCGCCCGCGCTCTTAACCTCAATACTGTCATCGTCCTGGAGCAGGAGGAGGAGCTCGACACTGTGATTGAGACTAGCCAGAAGCTCGGAATCCGACCGGTCATCGGCCTCAGGGCAAAGCTCCGCACCAAGCACTCTGGCCACTTCGGGTCCACCTCCGGAGAGAAGGGCAAGTTCGGGCTGACCACCATGCAAATTCTTTCCGTCGCTCGGAAACTTAAACAGGCGGACATGCTCGACTGTCTTCAGCTTCTTCACTTCCACATCGGCTCGCAGATCCCTTCTACTGCACTGTTATCTGACGGCGTTGGTGAGGCCGCTCAAATCTACTGTGAGCTCGCCAGGCTCGGTGCAGCAATGAGCATCATTGACATCGGTGGCGGCCTCGGCATCGACTACGACGGATCCCACTCTGGCTCATCTGACATGTCCGTTGGCTACGGGCTGGAGGAATATGCATCTGCTGTTGTTCAGGCCGTCATGTTCGCTTGCGACCGCAAGCATGTGCCCCACCCTATCATCTGTAGCGAGAGCGGCCGTGCTTTGGTCTCCCATCACTCTGTTTTGATCTTTGAGGCCATGTCCTCCTCTAGCATGGAGCCCCTGTCATCCCTTGGTGCCAGTCTGCCTTATTACCTTGAGGAGCTTACGGACGATGCCCGCGCCGATTACCGCAATCTCATGTCTGCTGCTGTTCGTGGAGAGTTTGAGACCTGCATTCTGTACGCCGATCAGCTGAAGCGAAGGTGCGTCGACCAGTTCAAGGATGGTATTATTGGCCTGGAACACCTGGCGGCCGTGGATGGCCTCTGCGACGTGTTGGCAAAGGAGCTGGGCGTGGCCGATCCGGTGAAGACTTATCACATTAACCTTTCCCTCTTCACATCCATACCCGATTTCTGGGCAATCGGGCAGCTGTTCCCCATCCTTCCAATCCATCACCTCGATCAGCGCCCATGTGTCAACGGGATCCTATCGGACTTGACATGCGACAGTGACGGTAAAGTCGATAAATTTATCGGTGGTCGTTCGAGCATCCCGTTGCATGAACTCAATGATGGCTGTGTTGGAGCTGGGGGCAGATACTATCTGGGGATGTTCCTCGGAGGGGCTTACCAGGAGGCGCTCGGAGGTTTGCACAACCTCTTCGGCGGGCCAAGCGTTGTGCGCGTTTCTCAGAGCGACGGACCGCACTGTTTCGCGGTTACCCGGGCGGTTCCCGGTCCGTCGTGCGCTGACGTCCTGCGGGCGATGCAGCACGAGCCGGAACTCATGTTCGAGACCCTCAAGCACCGCGCAGAGGAGTACCCGGGGGCGGACGTCTTCTCTTGCGCCCTTGCCAGTGCCTTTAACGCCATGCCGTACCTCACCTACGCTGCCGCCTCCGCCGTGGGGGGGACGTCCGACAGTGAAGGCAGCAGTGGCAGCAACATGGAAAGTTCTGTGGAGTCCTCCGGTGAGGAGGAGGAAGAAGATTGGGAGTTCATGCGGTGCCTGAGCGTGTGAAACAGAACTTCTCGAAGTGCCGTCGAGGTAAACTTGCAGCTGTTGCTTTCATTTCATTCACTGGTCCGTTCAATGGAGTTGTCGTCGTCGTCGTCGTCGGAGTGTCATCGCATTTTGCTTATTATTTACCCTTTTGTAGTTAATTTTACCATTATTGGTTTGTTATGTTTAGTGTCTGCGTCTAGATAACACCTTCCATAGCTCCTTCGCCTTCCCTTCACATCTGTGAGGGCGGCGAGGGGTTTGTGCTAATGGTTGGATGTATCTGGTTACCATGAAAAAGAAGAAGAAGAAGAAGAGGCAGTGTGTGGTCTCCTCTCCTTTTGTTGCTGCATTTTAATTTGCTTCAAATTAGAGGGACTTTTTTTGTTATAATCTCGGATTCCGTTGTTTATTCTCTCGTCGCTTATGTGTTTGTTATAATGCTCGTGTTAGCCGAACTACTTACAACGGTCGTTTCGCCCATTTGCTGACGTTTCCTTTGCCACACAAATCAGTTTTTTTTCCAATTATAACAAAAAAATGTTTCCTTTTTTTTTATGATCAGAAAAAAAACTTGCAGCTGAAGAAAAATGATAAAACATACAACAAAGGTAAATATGTTTCTTTTATAAAAGAAATATTTCTTCAGTTGTTAAATTTTGACCGTCCATGCAGTGCTCACTAATTCCATAACTTGCCATTACGTTCGTGCATTACATAGACTTCCATCTTTTGTTGCATGCAAGAAGAAAACATTCAAATTAGGTTGCGAGTACGTGTGCGGATAGATATTTTGGATGATGATAGCACACTATAATAATATTTATTTCAAGTTGGTTTTTTATTGCTTATATGTTACGTTCGTTGATTTGTTTCTTGTGTTAATAAGATTTGGCTTGGAATAAGAGTTTTGTGGTTGTAGTAGTTGTTGAAGAGTTGTGCACCAATTTGTCTTTGATCCCGTGCTTTCCTTTGAACGGATTGCCGTGAAGCCTATGGACCTCTTTGAAACGTTTTCTTGTATTTGCCCTTTCTTTTTTTTTTTTTTGTTGCCGTTCGTGCGTGGAGCTCTTCTGCTTAACCGAGATAACCTTTGACGAACACTTTATGGGCCTCTTGGTCAAAATTGGTGCAATGAAAAAAAATATTGATCCACTCGAATTTAAAGTTTGAAAAGTAATTTATTTTCAAATGTTGGAAAAATATTACTCTAACTAAATAATAGTTAAAATTACAATGATATATGTATATTATTATCGTTATATGTTACTACTACGTATAATTTAGAAGAAATTTCTTAACTAAAATACACAAATGAATTTTATGTCATAACTAGTGATATTAAGACATTATTTGATTGATGTCAATTTATACGATAAATATTTATTAAAATTAAATATAAAATTGGAAAAGAATATAAGATTTCACAAAACGTTGATGATGATTTTGGAATTAAAAGAAATAATAAAAAATATAGAGCCAATTTTTCAAAAAATAAAAAACTTATCACTTTCAACCTTCAAATTCGGAATATGTAATCAAATGAATTTACACTTTCAATTCACGTACCTTGTGACCACATGAGATTGCAAAAAAAAAAAAAAAAAAGAATTTCATATGGACAAATGAGAATGAGTTTGTTAAAGTGGTGTAATGACTGATGAACTTACATTATATATGTATGTTTTTCTTTTCCTTTTCCTTTGGGAGGTGTCTAGTGGTGCTTTGAGCTCTCTAAAATAGAACATGAATCACTAGACTCGCTACAGAGAAAAAAGAAAAAAAAACTGAGCTCGTCCGGATTGAAGAAGTGAATTGATGATTGAGCTGTCTAAACTTGGTCTTCAGTCTTAACGAAATGGGACGCTGGTGCACTGCATCTTTGTTGTACATTAATTTTCGTGGTCCTTGGAAGGGACTCGAGGGCCTATCAATCATTCGTTCCATTTGCATCGTAACCTTTCGTTTGCAGAATCAATTGCCGTTGATCGAGTCAACATATTGATTAGGATTCAATCAACTCAACAAATTCACAAGTGATTGGTTTTGGATGAGTGGCGGGTCTAAATCTCAGGTATTGGCTTATATTTTAGGAATCTCCGATTATTCATTATTTTATCATTGGGAATCGAATATAATATGTGTTAATATTGATAATGAAGTTATCAAAATAATCGAACAATAAACCATCATCAATAGTTTGGTTTGCATATTTATCATATTCTTTAAATACTAGCTGTAAATATTAATATATATCGACTGAAAAGAGTTGAAATTGTTAACAAATTAATATAACAATATAATTAATGTGTAGCATCAAATGCATATTATTTTAGTCATAAAAGATCATGTTTGGCGTTAATTTCCTAAGCCTCTATTTGATACTACTTTTTTCTATGAACAGTTGAACACGTCTATGTTGCACTTTATAAAACTTGTTAGTTTATGCATTTAGAATAAAATAATATTGATTTATACTTTTATTTAGGATTCTCGAAGAAATGAGAGCCTTTACATCAAAACACGAGGAAACATCATAATGCAGCATCTCGCGCCGGCCGATGATAAAATTGTTGGAAAGCAAAAGAAATTAAGACAACTCATAATTCGCAATAATGAATCAGAGGGAATATTTTTATGCAGGACAAAATGGACACATGTCGAACATGGGTAAAGGAGATAAAAGAAGAAAAGAAGAGAGGCTAAATCATCTTTGATCTTCGGACATTGAAGATGAGAAGGAAGGAATTGGACAAGGAGGAGAAGAATTGCAAAGAGAGATGACAATGAAAATTTTTGAACATCCTCGCATTTTAAGAATGATGCATTGTAACTAATCACATAATTTTGGAGTTGCTCATTAGGAGATGTTGGATTTGATTTACATTTCAATTTGAGCATATTGAACTATATTGCATGTTATCGTTCGATATTAAAATAGCTATGATTTTGATGAAAAATGGTCTCTCACTGAAATAGTTTTTTGTTTATCTTTCTTGGTTTTATGCTCGCGTTCGCCGGGTGACACGTATTGAAAGGGGACATCTATGAATTCGAATGTTGATAATTTTGTTATTCCATTGGACTAACATGTTGTTTTGATTCACCATTAGACATTTCTATATTTCCATGATAATTAGAAACTTACCTATTTTTCTTAAGTTTAGAGCGATTGAAGGATTGAAAGATCAACACTCGTTTACACACGATCAGATAACAGACCCCATCGTTGGATTCTCCACGTATGTGATTCATGGGTTGTATGTCGAGAAACCTTCAAGCCTAATTGTTAGATCAATTTAGGTAGGTTTTGATCCTTACTTTTAATCCCCGATATTGAAAGACTAGGATGTTATAGTAAATGCTTTACTTTGAAAAATGAATCCATGATTCGTCCCTTTATAATGATCCATTCTAGTGTATTAACTAAGCACAATAATTATAATTTGAATCCAATCATTTCCAAAGCATGATTAACTCTAGAATTTTATTTATCACTACATTTCTAAATTCTTTTATCTTTGATTTTTAGTTGCTTCATTTTTGAAACTCCTAAAAATCATAAATATTAGCTTATCTTTTCAGTTCATCTTCATCATTTTCTCTAGAGTTATTTTTTTTATCATATTAGAGTGGTTTATTCTCTATAATTATTTTAACTTGCTTATGGATTCAATACTTGAAGTACTACAATCGGTTATTGTACACTTACAACATCATTGTGTTATCTAAGATTTAAAATTGATAGTCTATTGTCCATTATTATTATGCATATACATTGTCACAATCCTACATAAGCCTGTACATAAATATAATTCCAATTGGAAATTAGACATCACACCTCAATATTACGGGTGAGATTGTGTCTTAACAAAATTAAAGTTTAGAATGGAATTTTCTTTAATTTGCAACCTTATCTAATTATTATTATTTTATCTTTTTATTTTCTAGGATGTAACTCAGCATTAACATGCAAATTATTTGCCAACAAATTTTCAAGGAGAGTGAAAATTTTAAACTTGTTATAAAAAAAATAACACCATGGCAAAAGATAAAGAAACAACTCATAGAACACTTATTTTCAACATAAGCATTGAAAAATAGATAAAGTGTAGAAAGACAAAGTGAACTATATGAAGTAAAACTTTATTTGGAAGATTTTGAAAAATTAAAGTTTAATTTTGAATGGTTAATTTTCTTCCGCTATTTGAGTCTTCTAATATTTTGAATGGATAATTTTGAAAATTAAATTTATTTGGAAGAACAATTAATCGAACATTTGAGACTTCTTCAAAACTTTTGTAGTTTTGTGAAGAACAATTTCCTTCCGCTATTTGAGCCTTCTAATATTTTTATTGACAATGTTTAAGAAATTACTTTCCATAAAAAAAAATTGAGACGAATAGTTATTTGATGAAGTAACTTGTTATTTGTTTTAAAATTTTAAATTTGAACCAAAAGGAAAGGTCGAAGTCAAATGAATCGAGACAAAGTTAGCATAAGTTACAATCCCTTTAGAATATAAAGATGATAAATTTATGACGAAAAGATTAATATCAATTCATTAACAAAAAAAAGAGTCTTAATTCAAATATTTGCACGTCATTTTGAAATCAAAATTTATGGTTTTATGTACGTTGATTTTCTAGTCAAACTTATGAGAAACTAATATGTATAATTCAATTAACAAGTTGCGAAAGAAGAGAAGACATATACAAAATGTGAAGGATGATTATCTAGATTCTGCATTTAGAATTCATGATCAAACTCTTTTGAAGATAAGGAGCTTAATTAGTTTGAAATCTTATACTATTATTTTATTGTAAAATTTTAAATTGTTAAGAATTTGATAGTAAAGCCTATAAATAGGCTTAAGCTTATTGTTCATTATTCAATTTAATTAATATTCATCTTTTTAAAAGATCTATGTATTTATTTTTTGATGGATTCTGAGTTCGTGTCATATTTGGTGTTATAGATCATTTAATCAAACTTTTGGTGGTACGTTCAAAACATCAACTCGTCTAAAGATTGTAATATCTTCCATTTCGATTTTTCATTGTGTCCTATTAGTTGGTTTGATTAAATTCGGACTCGTTCCGACAAATAAGTTTCTAGATTGAGTTAGGGTTGGTCGAGGCGCCAAGTTAGGTTAGTTCTCAAATTAAACTTTTAAAGTGCTTGAGTTTCTCTTTTTGATATTTTGATAAATTTATTAATAAGCATACTTTTAAAAATAAAAAAAGACAATGATAACTAAGATTAAGACTAAAAAGTGTTAATTTTTTTTCCAGTAATGTGAGTAGCTTTATATAAAATTTATTAATATTAATATTTTTGTGGCAAATTGGTTGGATATAAGATTATCGGATCACAATTCTTTTAACTCAATATATTATTCAAAATTCGTCAAAATAATTTTGACATAAAACTGTTTGAATTGTGTTAAATTAATCAAATTGGCGGATCGAATGAGACTCGTGCTCATCCCTATAATAAAGTTATATAATAGGCTATATCTTGTGATGTTCTTTTGTAACAATTTAACCAGTCATTAATTGTGTTTTACTATATTTTATGCAGAAATATATCAATTACATTATATTTGTAAAAGCATGTATGTGAATAATAATATACATATGACATTATAAAACTATATATATTTTATGTATATTGTAACGTAACTATTAAGTAACAAATTTATAAAAAAATAAAATATTTTATTATTTGAAAATATTAAACAAAAGATAGTTTGTAATGAAGTCTCACTTTCTTGGAATGTCATAATTCAATATAATTGTTATCAACTAATCAAAGATTAATAAACTATTATGTTAATTATTCGAATATGAGATGGATGGATGTTGAAATAAAATATGTTTCTAAATAATGATCATGAAAATGTAACATCAATATAACTATATAACAATAGAAGAAAATATGTTCTAAGGATAATATAATTATGTGTGACATTTAGATGACATCATATATCTTTTGAGAAAAATATAAAAAAAGATATGTTTAGATAACTATTAAATTATAAATATTTTTATATTTAATTTTGTAAAAAAATGCATCACGCATCCGCTGCTCATGCGGGCATTATATTTATATATCTATTATACATTCAATTCAGTATGTACATATTTACCTCACAAACTATATGACTTGCGAGTGCATCTAAAAGGTCGAGTGGGCTCCAAAATATGATAAATACTTGCAAAAGTTAGTAAACGTTGGTTTGACTGACTCGGACCAAATATAACCAAGATTGCAACGCATAATAAAATTCAATAGAATTTTATTTTTTTAGTATCCGCACGGAGCGGATCCATATTTAATGTGGAGGAGCCTCGCCCTCCCCCCCTTCCCT
Source organism: Pontederia paniculata (assembly GCA_001647135.1). NCBI lineage: Eukaryota > Viridiplantae > Streptophyta > Magnoliopsida > Commelinales > Pontederiaceae > Pontederia > Pontederia paniculata. The sequence continues at coordinate 9,492 of LTAE01001906.1, read as the reverse complement.
CTCCCCCACCAATTTTTCGGTATAAAAAGTATATATATATATATATATATATATATATGGAATTAATGGAGGTGAAGCATCTTTTAGGTGTTTTACCGTGGAACACTTTTGTGATCAATCATCTATTTTTTAATATGTGATTCAGATAAAAAGAGGAGAGAGAAAGTTGTTATATTATTTCAGTTAGGTGGTTTTAAGTTGTTTTTAATCTGAACCACATATTTTAAAATTGACGGTTGATTATATGGGTGTTCCACGATAAAATACTTAGAGGAGTGTTTCACCTCCATTAATCCCTATATATATTAGTAGATATTAATTAATATATAAAATAAATTTTAAAAAAAGAGCAAGATTATAACTTATTAATTTAAATTCAAGATAAAGGGTAAAAATAATATTTCTCTAATCAAGTTAACGATTTCGAAATTTGAACGACTACTATTTTTCGATCTGGGTTCAAGAAAGAATCTTGCTACTCAAGTATCCAACCAAATTTGATTTCAATGGAGTTCCAATTGATTGCAACTGGTCATGTTTCCTCGCGTTACACATTGGGTTCGGTGAGATCTCCTAATAATAGGATCAACATACAAGACTCGGTCCAACTTGGTGTCATCCCTGACGTGTAAACCTTGTCTTCGCCACTCACACACACATCGACTGCTCAATGAACCATCCATGCAGTTGAGGTCGACCTTTTTTTGGATATACGTATGAATTATTTGGACAAATTTAATTTATCTATAATATTTGTTTAGAATAGCTATGTATATTTGGACAACTTAAAGTGTTTATGATATGTATTTTGAAAATAGCTATTTAAAATTCGAACTCGCTCGGAATTATCTATCTTTTTATTGCTTGGGATAAACCTTTTTCTTATAACCTTTTAATTCATTTCCGGAGAGCTACTCACGTTTTGGGAGATTCTCTAATTTCATAGGTTTGGATATTCCTATCATAAATCATAATAAATAACTTTCCTCGCTCAAATACTTTTTTTTTATTATAAACGGGGGCTCATGATCGTATAAAAAAATTAAAATAAATAGAATGTGATGAGAATTAAACTTAGATTTTTTATATATTTAATTCGAGGAGCCACTATATCACATCTTTTTTAAATATTTGGGGGAAAATTGAATTTTCATTAAAGAACCAGAAGCTCACTTTTTAAATTTTTACTTTTCTAGTCAACAAATTCGACTATTTTCCTTGTGGAAAATGGGAAATTATCTTTTCATGCTTCTGCTCTTGCATAGTGCATCATTTTTCCATCCAAGGCACACGACCATCCAAAATAAAAATATTAAAAAAAAATGGGAGTTTGGTTGTAAATTTTAAACTATTAATTGGAGTAAGACAAATATAGTTGAGTGTTAAAATTGTCTATATTCAAATGTTTACTAAAATCATAAAAAAAAGTTTTTATTTGGCACGCTCGTTGTGAACATGTCTTCCACCAAACTTTGCGAGTATGTAGTAGCTACGAAAATGAATTTTAAATTGATATTTTTTTATTGCTAATTCCTAAAATTTTAGTTTCATTTTTATCTACCTATTTTATGCTCAACTTTTTATTACACCGAAAAAAGGTAAATTTGAGAAGAGGGAACTTCTCTCCAACAACCTAAAATTGTTATTTTTAATTTTTTTTAAGTTTTTTTCCACGGCACAAGTGCACCATTCAATATATATCCACCAGCTATTATCTTTTTTTTCGATTGTTTTTTTTATTGTAGGATGTAGTGAGCAATGATTCATTTATTTTGCTTGTGCAACATAGGAATTAAAAATTAAGCACTCTCTTATTTTCAAAACACATTAATGAAATATAAACATGAGACGGGCCAACCCAAAAAAATCGATAACTGAAAGTTGCTATTTGATATTTGTACATATTTTATTTATATATTTGCAATTTTTTTTCTTGCAAAGTATTTTTGAAGATATAAAGCTTCCGATCACTTCTTTCGTAAACTTTACATGTATGCACATTAATCGCAACGCAAATGCAATGACAGATTTTTTAGCCAATTTTAATCGACAATCACCTGTTAATATATTTTAGAAGAATGATCCTCAGAGTATTCTTGATATATTGTATTATGACTCTTTAAATTTTGTCACTTAATCTATCCAAATATTTTTTTAAAAAAACGTGATCATGCTATTAAAATATAAAACAAGAAAGGTAAAGTAGGTATAATAGTGTCACATTAAGATTTAATGAATAACAATAAGATTTTTTTAGTTATGAATATTTTTTAAAATGATTTAATGAAAATAGATCATGTTTAAGTATAGTATACAATATCTCTTATCATTTGAATTATTGAATATGATATTCGTAGTTAAAAAATAAATAGAAAATATGATAAAAAGATTATTTATTTTTAATCGCACATCTCAAATTGAATAATTTCATAAGATAAGAGATACTATGTACCCTACTTAAATAGAGTATCTTCATTATTTTTGTTTAATTTATCTTTTCTTATCTTAAGTTCATCTTGTAACATGAAACGATAGCAACTGATGATTTACTTAGGGCAAAGCTGACGGCTCCATCATTCACCTTCTCCAAATTGACACTTACTAGGCATATTAGCTCAAAGGTGGAGTGGGTTGCTTTTTGAGTATTGGGGGTGTAACAAGGAAGAAGGAATTACATAAAATATCGGAACATGGAGTTTGAACTTACTTGAAAATAATAAGAATATCGAGTTTATTAAAACATATCGAATTTATTAAACGTTTGTATTAATCAAGCATTTTGTAGAACAGTTCATTCATTAGTTGAAACAAAAGCGATTTCTAAATATTTTCAGTAACGGAGAATAATAAAAAAAAGTATAAAATGACGAAAACGAAGAAAAACAGCCCAATATTAATGGGCTATGACTCATAAAATTGTTTTTTAGCTTTACGGCCCACACATTAATATTTCAATTACTTGAAACAAAAGCGGAGCTGCCTTTTTATATTAAAGTTGGAGAACGTCTTTTAATTTGACTTGTTCGATTTTATGTATTTTATTATTATTGCGATGTGCGAAATTGGATAATTGAAAAAATTACGTTGCTCATTTCAGTCACTTAACTTACGCCACAATGCAAAAGAATGCAATTTAATTTAAAGGTCATTTAACAATATGTAACCCAAAAACGGGTTTTATGTATTAAATTTAAAATCATATATATATATATATATATATATATATATATGATAATGATTATAGTAATTATCATAATGATTATAGTAAATGTAATTCATTATTATTATGGGATTAAGGAATATATGGAGAAAATTCTGCTCCACATGTATGAAACACCATAAGATTTATGATGAAGGGCTCAGATCATTACCTTCACTTAAAATGAAGAGTCTCGTGTCTTGATCTGAGTCTTTCATTATAAATCTGAAGGTGCTCCATATATGTGGAGCAGAATCTGCTCCACATATTCCTTAAATCCTATTATTATACTCTCTCTTTCTCAATTTAAACATATGTGGTCGAAAATATTTGATTTGATGAAAAAAGGAAAAACATGGAGCTGTAACATTAGTTAACAATATATTCGTATTGTTAAATGATTTAGATCATTGTGTCCTTTAGATTCAAAGTATACCTTATGTCATAAAGACGTGATTATTTATATGCTTGATTTATTGATCCAAATATTACAATCTAAAATAAGGAACAACATCGTTGAAACAAACTAAAACTACAACCATTCAAATCATAAAAAATAATGTGTAAAATCTAGAGATACATGTCAATTCCATTTTTATTCTTTGTTCGATTTTTTTACAAATCCAATTTAAATAAAAAACATACAAAATTGCATTTGAATGTCTTCTAATAACTAAGGCTACATTCAATATATTGACATTTAATATTACTTGACAATCTAACTTATTAAATTATTAATTTTTTTATTAGTATGCATCAATAATGTGCTTGATAATTTTTATTATCTTATTTATTATATAAAAAATTAAATAGAGTAGTTAAATTTATATAAATTTATTTTGAATTTTGTGAACTCGAATTAGAAACATATATTATAAAGTCATAAATTTTATACACCAAACAAATAAATTTATTAAAAAATAATATATATTTTTAAATAACAATATATTATTATAATTATTATAATTCAATAACTAGTAATTTATTATTTATTATTTATAATATACTAATAATATATTATAATTAATTACTAATACAAAATTAATAGAAATACTAATATAATCTATTTAATGATAATGCTAAAAACAAAAAAAAAAATATTGTAGTGATTAATAATAATTTTACTATTAACAAAATACTGTATTATTTATTTATTTGATTATTTATTTAAATAATTTTTTAAAGGATGGACATGAATGTTAATTTGGTATTGTCATTTTTTAAGAGCTTTTCTGTAAATTAAAATAAACGAACAAAATGGGCCTCGTAATTTAATGATTTTAATGTTCCTACTATTTTATACTTTAACGAAATTTTGTTGGCGTAGTTGGATAGACAGACTACGTCGCAGGATTGACATGAGCTAGTAGCCCTGGGTTAAAACTTTAGAGTCATCAATTGATCAATGTTTATCCTTTTCGCTCAGGTCCGAACATCAGATTAGTTAGGTGCTAGTAGCCCCTCGACGCTATAAGGTAAGAGTGTCATCGGGTAAGATCGACCTGATGAACCCGACAATTCAAACCGATCTAATTTCAACTAAGTCGGGTAACGACCCGATCATAACGCGGTCACCAATAGATTTTCGAACCCGATCTAATCCAGTGATCCAAAATTGTATATATCTTTGATTCAATTTGAAACAATTCATTTTTGTTAAAAAAATTATATTATTTTAAAATATTTTGAACAATTACTTTATATCCTTTAAAAACATTATAAACCTTTGAAAAAATATTGATTTATTTTTTAAAAATATAATTAATATTAAATATTATAAAATTATAAAAAATATGAAAAAATTAATCGAATAAAGTAATAATCTAAAGTGAAGATTGAGTTGAATCGGATTCGATGACTAATTTGTCATTAATCCGGTTCAACCCTAACCTGAAAAAACTAATGAGATTGTGTCGAATTTGAAATTGGATCATATCAATTCAATTCGTGAACACCCCTATGAGTGGGTTCTATAAAATAAAAAAATAGTTTATACTTTGCTTTGCATTTAATGTTGAACATATTTTAGTAGTATAATATATAATTAATGATAAATTATAAAATTAATAGAAAAAATATATTTTATAAAATTTATCATGATTATACATTAAAAAGTTAAAATATAGGAGAATTTACTTGGAAAAGATATCACGCATACAGTTTTACATGCGGGCTACTGACATCATCATATCCTCACAAGTCGCCAATAAAATAACATTTGGCGTGCTACCACCAAAAGCCCTCAAAAAATCTCCACTGTCACATTCCCTCACTCCGGTAAGCGCACGCCTGATCGCCGGAGCACATCGGCCGACGGACCGATGGCAGATGCAGCGGTGAAGTTGAGCAGCGGCCACGAGATGCCGGTCGTCGGCTTCGGCGTGTGGAGAGTGGAGGGCAAATCCATGCGCGATCTCCTCCTCTCCGCCATCAAGATCGGCTACCGCCACTTCGACTGCGCCGGTAGAACAATCTTCTGCTTTTTTTCGAGATCACGCGTTGCATTTGATGCGTACTACGATAAGAATACCTCTCCTCGATCTGTATATGTTCTTATGCATCCAATTTTTGCAGCTGATTACCAGAACGAAGAAGAGGTCGGGGAAGCTCTCGCAGAGGCTTTTCAGACTGGTCTCGTCAAAAGGGATGAACTATTTATCACCACCAAGGTGCTAACGTGACTTCAGATTTATGTTTGTATATATGTCCAATTAGACCTCTGGATCATGTACTTTGTAGTCAGATTTGTTCAAATATCTTGAATCATACAAAAAGTTAAATGGCATCCTTATAGCACGGTGTGCATTTTGGCGCCTGCACATTGCATATGTGCTATGCCAGTACCGAATTGCCTGCCAATTTCCTTAGGAATTCAAGCTTCTTTTAATTTAAGAATGCATTTATGTTTCTCTAGGCAAGATTGTGGGTTATGTTGTTAATTCATTTAGATATATTTGTTTTATCTTTAATAGCTCTGGAATTCGGATCATGGGCATGTCTTGGAAGCTTGCAAGAACAGCCTTAAGAAGCTCCAACTGGAGTACCTCGATCTCTACCTCGTCCATTTTCCAGTCGCCACAAGACATACTGGTGTGTCCATTCATCTTTTAATTTGGTTTAAATTGTACAGTGAATAAGCGTATCTGTTCTACTGTATGCAGGGGTTGGTACAACTGCTAGTGCCCTTGGTGATGATGGTGTTCTAGATATTGATACGACTATATCACTTGAGACTACCTGGCATGCAATGGAAGAGCTCGTTTCTTTGGGGCTGGCGCGGAGCATTGGTATTAGGTAGAACAAATATTTCAGCTTTCAGACATTTGATGATATGCATGCTATTAGATTTTCCAGCTTAATATTGAATGATTACAGACTAAACCTGTCTATTCTCAAATTGTGAGCACAATGACACACAAATCACTCATCATTCACAAAACCTGAAACACAATGAGAAATAATCATTGAATATATAAAGTTCAACATCAGGATGAGTATAACAAATTGTTTTCTAAAGATTGACATGTTGGAGAACAGGAGAAGGATCACTTTATTCATATTGGTTGTCCCTTTTTTTTCTTCTGAGGAAAACACTGGTCCATTTCGATGTAAATTGCCAATTTTTGGACTCGAGAACTTCCAAAACATTCATGCATAATCTCCGTGATCTAATTGACCTTTTTTTCTTAAGAAAATATTAAAACTAGACTGTTAAACAGTATGTATAAACATTGCAGCTAGGTATGGCATGTCCTGAAGATCTTCTTGTTCATCTAGTTTTTTTGAACCCTTTTGTGTGCATGAGCGAATTCTTTCTCCTTGATCATATCCATCAGCAAAGTTGAAAGTATGAATATCTATTGCTGTATACCCTGAATATGCTAGTAGTTCTGGACATCTGTCGCTCTTGGGCAATCCATAAAAGTGTGAATATCTATTTTACATTGGCACTTCCACCTTGTTTTTGTCTTAGTCTTGGGCAACATACCTGAGTAACTCTTATCTAATATGTTATATATTGAGTCGTTAATAAAATGAGAAACTATGACTAGCTTTGGATGTTGAATTGATAGTGCACCTATGACTTTGAACGTGGATCTTCTTATTGCCTTGATCCGTTATATAAAAGTTATTCTAAAAACTGACTGAAGTTTCTACTACTGTTTGGGGAATTAATGAAGCTGACAGATTGGTCACAAAGTTATAGAAGATCACTCAACCTGGATTGGTTCATGAGATACAACGAAAGTCACCACTAACTTGTCATACATTAATAATAATATGTATGTAGTTGTACACCCTGATTTTTGCAGTTGAATTCAATCTTTAAGGCCAATTGAGTTAGTAATCAAAGGGCCTAATGACCTAAATTACCTTCTGGGAGAGTAAGCAAGTTCTTGTAATTTGTAACAAAAACCATTATGCTTGCTCTTCATATAAGTACCCCATTTGCTGCTTATTCTGCTTCATATGCTGACAATGGCTTTTGAGTTCATCAAACTATAAGCACTACTCACAGAAGTGGGTTTCTTTTTCATCTGCGAAGTTTTTGAGTGTTTGATGTTGTGAAATATGTTTAACTGCTTCTATTTGTTTGCTTTACATGTAAATTCTACCTTATTCCATATCACCATATACATTTTCTTGCTAGCATAAACAAAACATGCTGGATGGTGGTTAATTTTAGAGTGCTAAGTTTTTCTTTACTTTGACATTTATTAAATAAAGTTGTGAGAAGGATAGAAAATTGATCTGCGTGTTTTCTCGGTCTCACCATTATGGCTTTCGGTGGAGCTTGACTTTCTTTTGCTCATCATATTACTATTTGTGCAGCAACTATGACATCTTTCTTACAAGAGACTGTCTGGCTTATTCCAAAATTAAGCCCGCAGTGAACCAAATTGAAACTCATCCATACTTCCAACGTGATTGTCTAGTCAAATTCTGCCAGAAGCATGGAATTTCCATTACTGCACATACTCCTCTTGGGGGAGCTGCCGCCAACACTGAATGGTTTGGTTCTGTGTCCTGTCTTGATGATCAAGTCATCCAGGTCAAATATTGGTCTTCTTTAGATTGAGATTCCCAACAAATTCCGCAAACTTTTAAGTTGAACTTTGCTGTTTTGATTTGTTAGGAGTTGGCACAGAAGTACAAGAAGACAGTAGCTCAACTTGTACTTCGCTGGGGCATCCAGAGGAACACAGTGGTTATCCCGAAAACTTCCAAGATTGAGAGGCTACATGAAAATTTTGATGTGTTTGATTTCACAATCACAGACGAGGATATGGAAAAGATCAAGAGTATCGATCGGAAGTATCGCACCAATCAGCCCGCTAAATTTTGGGGAATCGATCTTTATGCGTAGGCTGACTTTATTGATAATTTTTTAGAGAACCAACTATCAGAGGAGAATAACTCGATGCTATTATGGAATATGAACTTAATTTTTCGTCAGTCAGTGAATTGAATGATGCCCCTCACTTATGATCTCATTTCTCAGTATTTGAGATTTGCATGGGTCTAATGTTGCTATCTTTTCGTTTTCTCCTTGCCGTTCATTTCTGCTGAGCCTGTAAACCTGGTCATGACCTCACCGGATCTTACTTTGAAGACATGATGGAAAATGGGACCTACACATGTTTCTGAGTTTTTTTTAAATCCCTCATCTTTGGGGGATTTGGAAAAGGAAAACTTTTAAATTTACAACTGTTTGGTTGGTCAATAAGACAACTACAATTAAAAAACAAGTTAATTATTTTAAGTTATATAAATACTTATGCACGGAATTTGAATGAGACATCTCAATTAATCGGGATGTTGTTGTAAACAAAAAGTTTCTGAATGTAAAGTTCTTTTTATATGAGTTTATTCGCTATGCCTTGGAACGATAAAAATTAATCGGGACGAATAAAGGATTATTTTTTGTTATTATCACTTTTTGTTATTTCTTTTGTAAAGTAAGAGGAGGGATATTCTTTTTTGGGGTTAATGCGCTGGAGGAATAGAGTTAGTGCCTAGTCGCTCACATACATTTTTCAATTTCTTATGTTCTGCGTCTTTGCCTCATTTTGATATGAACCCTTGCATGTATGATTCCCTAGTAAAGGATGCATAACTCTTATATATCATATACATCACATATGCTAGGAATGCTATTGCAAGTACTTTGAAAATGAAATTTTTGATATGCTAAGTGTTATGGATTGTCTTACTCCACGCATAAGGACCTCATATGCTAGAAGCAAGAATAGAGGTGAGAACTAACATCATAATCTAGGTTGTGGGTCGAA
>LTAE01001905.1:21467-46747 GCA_001647135.1 Pontederia paniculata | reverse complement strand
TAATAAAAAAGAATAATAATAATAATAATAATAATAATAATAATAATAATAATAATAATAATAATAATAATAATAATAATAATAATAATAATAATATCAAAAAGATCAAGAGAAAATATTGTATATAGATGGAGTTAGAAAATAACGATGTGAAAAATAATACAAAATCTTTTTACAATGACTCCGAACAACAATTTGGACAAGGGACATAGCAAGTGAGACTCGAAAGTCGGAGCGCGCTACGACGCTTTCCAATTTCTCATATGAACCAACGATGATAATTCCACGTTCGAATTTCAGATGCGTCATATTGATCAAAATTTATTTTTATCGCGATCGTTTGAATATCAAATTAATTAGATGCTAATAATCATAAACACCGACAAAAATCTCAATCGAAAAATATAGTATATTTGTAAGTTGTAACCCACTAAAAATAAGCCAGTGGCAATCTTATAAATCCTTTGAACTAACAGGTTGTTTCGCCGAAAAATAATAATGAATAAATAGGCTTGATCAGGCCGTCCGGTCATTGACACGTGGTGTAGGGATCAAATAAGAAAAAAGGCTGGGTTCTTTTCTTCTCTCCTCCGTCTCTGTTTTCCCTCGCGCGACTTCGACGCCGCCGCGGTTGCCAGGATAGCCACGACGCCAAGGATTCCGGCGACTCGCGACCATCGAACCGTGCGACTCCGAAGAACGCAACCAGTCGAGCACGTGGGTGTAGGCATCGGAGTCTCCCGCGGACGGGTTGCAGCGCAATCCCGAGCACACCATCGCCGGCGCGTAAAGGAAATCCGGCGACACCGGAGACGATTCGCGGCCGATTCTTCTCTGGTGAGTTAAAGTTCCATTTGAGTTATTTCTTGATTTGACTCCGGGAGGGTTTGGACTGATTTCGCCTTCCGACGCTCGACTCCTCCCATTGACGCCTTGTCGTCGTCGCAGTTGTAGGACGCCGGAGAAGCGCCGGGAACTGCGGTCATTCTTCCGATATCGCGTCTGCTGACAGTGGTCACGCTATCACCGGAGCCGGAGGTGGTGGTCGTCTGAGAAAGACCATCGAAGCATCGTCCCCATCTTCTACTTAGGTGATTAAACTGGCTGATTAACAGTAAAGATTATTAGTGAGCTAGCGATGTTAATATGTGGTTAATAATTTATTAACTAAGACATTTGGAAGAAATGTTGATATCTTAATACACAGTGACATCTTAGGCACTTTCACAAGGAATAGGAAGAAGAAAAAATATTTCTTCTGCCATAAAAAAAAGTTCAAAGAAGTAAAAGGTGAGAAAATTGTTTCAGATATGTTATTATTTTTTCATTGTTAATATGAATTTCCAAATTCCAACAAATTGTAAAACTAAACATTTTTTAGAATTTTTCATCGAAAATTTAACTTTTCGAATCATGATTCATAACTTGCATTTAAAAGGTAAAAGAATCTCTCATTATTTCAGACAATTTATGAAAATGTATTGTAGTTATTTTTCATGAAAAACATTATTGAACATACTTTGTTAATAAAATAGAAAATCTTAAAGATAAATATTAGTACTTTCGAGAAATAAAATTAAAATGTGCGGAACTAAATAAAACGCTTCGCATCTTTCATCGCAGTCGAACTGTCGCGCCGCCACCTGAGCGATGTGGAGTCGTCGGGTGAAGCTTTTGCTCTCCGCCGCCACGCCCTGCCGCTCCACCTCTCACCTCCGCCATCGAACCCTTTCCACTCTCCCTCCATGCCCCCTACCCCAAGGTGCTCGCGGCCGCTTCTTCGATGACTTCAATGTGTCCCGGCTCGATGTGCTTCCCGTTTTGCGAGATTCTAAGGTTTCCTGCAGAGATTTCTGCTCGTCGGAGGCCGGCAGAGGTGACGGAGCAGGGCGGCCTACGTGCTGGAACTGCGCCGGAGCGGCGGCCACGACGATGGGTCCGTTTCTGTCCTGTGGGTTGTGTGGATGCGTGCAGCCCGTGGATCGCTCCATCGACTACTTCCAGATTTTTGGGCTGTGAGTATTGTTTGAAGATGAGTTATTTGTTTTGAGCTGTAATGGCTTCTGGAATAGAATCTTGTGTCAAAGATTCATTCTTTGTATGTTGCGCGTAGAGGAAATTAATGAACAATGGATAAAACAATAATTTCTGAATTTAACGTAGGTCTTTAGTTCACATATCGAATTGTAGGAAGAAAGAGCTATAATTCTGCAGATAAAGGTATGAAGGTTAATGGACTACAGAAAAAGGTCTGGTCCCGCCGGAATTTCTTTAGTAATGTGAAACAGACAACATGGATTAAAATTCACATTATCCAATTTAAGTGCAATAATAAACGAACAGACTAGAAGTTGCACAATGACATATTTATTCTACTCTTCATATGTCTCGGAATGTTAGGATCAAAGACTTGCAACTTGAATATGGTGGTCAAGTGAAAATTTGCATTTTGTTGATGACAAGAAAGCATTATGTTTCATGTTTTGGGGTGTTCTAAATTTTGCTTCCACACTGTAGGAAAAAAGAATATAACACTGGAGACAGTAATCTAGAAGTGAAGTACAAGGACTGGCAGAAGAAATTGCATCCCGACTTGGTTCATTCAAAATCTGAGGTTGGAGGATTTAAAATGAGTCCTTTAATTTAATGATCTTTCTTGAATGTTTTCTTATTGCTAATTGCACTTGTTCTCATTTTATTTGCATTCTTTTTCTTATTAGGAAGAGAAAAGCTTTGCTGCTGAACAATCTGCTCGAGTGATTGATGCATATCGGACATTGAGCAAGCCATTATTGAGGGCATTGTACCTGGTGTGTTTGCGAGTCTTTAGTCATTTTATTGTCCCTTTGTTTTCTGTTCTTCCTTTTTTTTCTACCGTTAACGCTTTCTCTTGTATGAAAACATGAGAGCAAATATTCATTTCAGCAAAATAGGAAGAGACACAAATCTTTAACTTTTCATGATATAAGGAGATGAGTAGTCACTAATAGTTCCTTATTTGTATATAAAGTTCTTGTAGCCCTTCGAAAAATATAAGGGTTTAGACTCTAGTAAATCTTAAATTTAAACTTTTTTCTTATTTCTTGTTTTCTTCCATTTACAAACTATGTCACCGATTTTTTAATATATAAGGATGGTTGCATATGTTAGTAAGTTTCCACGTCTCACATTGTAAACTGTAAAGTAGGAAGGATGAGAGAATTCCAATATTCTGTCATCTTATGTCTTTTCTGTCATTTGTATTGACTTAACAGTTGAGAATTGAGGGCATACACGTTGATGAAGAGAAAACAATCAACGATCCAGATTTGCTTGTTGAGGTAATTTTCTGCACAACATGGTTTATTTATGTTTACTTTCTCTGACATCGAAGTCTAGGTTCCATCCTAACATATTAAAAAGTTTTCTTTAAAAAAAAACATACTCAAAAGTTTGATAGACATTGTGGGTGGAAAGATAGTTCTCGTGTCTAGTCACATATATGTAGAATTTGTTTTGAATAAAGATGGCTACCTCATTTGAGTAGTCATCCTAAAAGTTTGAAATAAAAAGCACGTGTATACATATAAACCAATGAAACCTAAAATGATATTCCCCTCTCCCACTCCTTAATAAAAAGGATTTTGTGATATACAATATTTTTCATGTAATATCTCTTTTCCATAAAAAAATGGTTCGATTGTATTGTAGCCATATGGTTTATATGGAGAATTGATGTCTCATCGTGTATTGTTTTCCTTTTTGGTGATAATGATAGCTGATCTCTTTCTTTTTTTTCTGATCTAGATGATGGAAATAAGAGAATCTGTTGAAGATGCTAATGACGACGATTCTCTAAAACAGATACAATCTCAGGTTTGAGAATATATACGTCTGGCATGTTAACCGTTCCATGTTGCATACCCTAGAATAAAAGATAAAGTTTAATCTTGTTGCAGATTGAGAGCAAATTTAAGAAGTCATCAAATGCATTTCAGCAAGCATTTGAGAAAAAAGACTTTGAGGGTGCTATCTCTGCAACACAGAGAATGAGATATTATGACCGAGCCCTTGAAGAGATAGTAAAGAAGCTTTAACTTGAGCTCTTATCTGGATCTGATATTGGACAAAACTTCTGAAGTAACTTCATATTGCTAGTGCCACCGAGAATGCAATGCCCATTTCCATGGCCTGTGTATCTCAGTGATTAATCATTTTTTTTGTTGTTTTATAAATCTTCTGCTCGACATAATTGAAGAGCATGATCTCAGAGAGACCACAAAGTATACGGAATTCTTCATATTATGATTGTCAGCAATAATTCATTTATTCGCCCCTGCTGTTGTCTGTTTATACTTGTAAATGAAAATGAGCTGTATTTGTCAGATTACTCTCGTGTCTGTCTTATTCTATCCTTGGAGAAATGATATTTAATATTTATTAGTGACGATTCGACCATAAGTAATCTTTCCTAGTGGAAGAGAATGTTGTCCATTCATAATTTGCTATTTTTATCCAGTTCTGGCTTTCATTGAGTGAGGTTATAAATGTTCATGGCTGTATCCAGACTCCTCGTAGAAAACATATGGGCATAAGGCCATATCTCAAGAGCTCGAACTACATGTGAAATAATGGAATGGCGTTGAAATGAATGTGCACTGTGATAATGAAGCTTGAAGTATGCTTAGAGAGTTAGTCGAGATGTGGATATTTGTGAACGTTTTATGAACATTTTACAGCAGGAATGATAATGAGGCATTTTATTCAAGTTATTGGGAATAATTGCAGCTATATGAGTGTTTTTACCGTCACAATGGATTGTGAAATTGAACTACCTCTAGACTGCAACAAAAGCGATGTCTGAATAAGTTGTGTACATTCAAGGAGCAAGTTGAAATATCATGGTAGTGAGCTTATTAGTGTATCTTTTCCTCTTATTTCTGCTTCCTTAGCTCCACATAATACTTACAACTCTTGAATCTTATTTTTGTGGATGAACGCTATATAAAAAAAAAGGTTTGTAAGCAGGGATTCCAGTAAGGATTTTCATGTACTATCTTTTAAAGAGAGATTTCGACAAAGGAAACCCAAACTTATTATTTGTGTGTGGTGTCCCTGAGACTGCGAAATACTCTTCTCTCCTCTAGCAGATCTCCAAAATGTGTACAAGGAATGAGGTAGTTCCACCTCTGAGTAAAGGGAATACAAGGCACATGGAACATGACAATTTTTAAGCATATAAGTAGTTCATGTTCGTGTTTGAACATAAATGTTTGAGATTAAAACCAACATGTTGTCACCACTTAATTCTGACTTTTTTTCGAGTTATTTTTGCTAACACCCCCTATACTATAACGTTTTTTCACAAATAACCTCAAACTATAATTTTACCGATTTTAGTTCCTAAACTATATCCGCTTTAACATTTTAGTCCTCTGTCAAGTTTTTTGTTAAAGTTAATTTTTCAGATATGCTAAATGACACATGTACCCTTATATAAAAGTTTAAAATATTTTTTATCTTTTATTATTTATTAGTTTAAAACACTTATACCCTTTTACTAATCTTTTATTAGATTAAAAAAATAAGTAATAAAAGATAAAAATTATTTTAAACTTTTACATAAGGGTATAAATGTCATTTAATAAATATAAAAAATTAACTTTAACAGAAAAAATAATAAAATTAAACGTTAGGACTAAAATGTCTAAGTGAGAATAGTTTATGGACTGAAAATGATAAAATTATAGTTTGGAATTATTCGTGAAAAAAAGTTATAGTACAAAGGGCGTTGAAAATAACCCTTTTTTTCCCTACCAAATTTGTCAAAGGATCACAAATGCAGAAACAAAAGCACTGCATCATTATGGATAACTGAACTTCGATGAGGATTTTAATACAGAAAATGACATAGTAATATTCATCGCCGGCAAAAGTTTTTCTTTTTTTGGTCCAGGGAACAGTAACAGATTATAAGTGGCCCCAAAATTGTTTACACAAAACACAACAGATATGAGTTATGAACACTATACAAATGTGTATATTACTGTTCATAATAACAGAACCCCTCCAAGGATAGCATGACCCTACTGATGAGCTTGATTATAGAACATCAAATACAAGTTAGTACGCAAGTACCAGCAACAAAATTCCTGTACTGATTTCTGAGAATGGATGGACAAGAAAAACCAGGTAATGAGAGTTAAATTAGGTGTCTTGCACTATACTCATAAGCTAAGTACAACCAGATAACAGAATGTTCCCGTTGTTACTGTTCAAGTTTCCTATGCAAATTAAAACTTACAGTAAGCTTGTCATGCCACACAGAAGAAAATGGAATTTAATATGTTTACACCAGCAGGATTCATTAGGATTTGTTCCTTCTCAATTCATTGAGCTCTATGCATATTACAGTAAGATGATTTATCTGTCCAAATCAGACATGTTGTGCAGAGCTAGTTGATGAACTTGGTTTGCCTTCATAAATTCTGTGATCTTAATTCTTACTGAATTAATTACAGCTCTAAGGTTTTGCTTCAGAAACAGTATTATATACATGACCTATTTTAAGTTCTCTCACCTCTTGTCTTTAAGCACTAATTAATTTGATTGGTGCTCCAAAGTGCAAACCAAAGAGAGAGCAGAGAGCAGGCACCCCCATCATATAGTTACAAGCTTATACATACAGGTGACGCCCAAAGTCCTCATTATTAACCCCATTGAGAGGATTAGATTGCAAGTCATGAAAACATTAGCGAAATCAGTTGTCTGCTGCCATGAAAACATAGCGAAATCAGTGGTTGGACCATTTTCTTGCAACCTATTAATCTCAAAATGTTGGTTTCCGGATCATTGGAAATAGTTACCAAATACCATTTTCAGTCAGCAGAACAAAATTGCATCAGATTCGATCAATCCTTTGATTTTGCAATCCATCCAAATAGGCCCATCGAAAACAAGTTTAATATGCAAATTATTTTGCTTGTAGTTAAGATGGATGCAAAGTCGAACATATTAAAGAACTCTCAAACCCAGAACATTCTTTCTTTCTTCAAGAGACTTTTAGTTCGAAGAACAGAACTGGCTAAATCTTGCTTTCCCTCTCTATTCAGGCCATGGAACACGGTCTTGAAGTTAACAGAACATGGAATAATTTCACCTTGCAACATTTCCTTGAGAAGCAGCAGTGCATCTTCAGACTTGCCTGTTTTGCAGAGACAACTGATGAACAGGAGTATGCTTCAAAGTCAGGAAATGGACCTTTGAGCTTCATTCGCCAAAATATGTCCCAAGCGTCTGTAACCATTCCCATGTTCATGACCACGAATCAGTGCTGAATAAGTAACAACAGTTGGAAAACAACCATTATCCTTCATACTTTTGAAGATTTCCAATGCCTTTGTTATCTGTTTCTCCTTGCAAAAATGAACGATAAGAGACATGTATATGAGTTGTTTGTGAGATCCCTGCCCTTTTCATATCCTCTACTTTGTCTAAGGCCTCATCCAAATCTCCCTGTCTAAGCAGCGCGTCGATAATACTTCCATAAATATACTGATCAATGGTGCTTCCGTGAAGCTGCAGTTCTTCGCACATTTTGAGAGCTTCTTTTATGTTCCTTGATCTACAGAAATTTGATCAGTAGAGAGTAACCAATCTGCTTTGCAAACCCTCCTTTAAAAAGAGTTTTTAAGCTTCTTTTAGCTTCTACTAGCTTTCTCGACTCGCACAAAGAAGAAAAGTACATATCAACCATTTCTTTATCTGGAAGATGTCCAGCATGAATCATTTCTTGAAATAATCTGATCGCTTCATCCACCCTTCTGCCTTTCTTACCACAAAGAAACACATTTAAATATTTGGCTCACAGCCTTCATTCTTCATCTCCTTGAATGTCCTCAATGCAATTTCAGTAAGACCTGCTTGACCATATTGGGCTATCATAATGGTCCATGTATTCGATGTCACAGGGAAGATTCCTTTCATTTCCTTGAAAAGGCGTCTCATGTGCTTGAAATCTTTAACGCCTCCTGCAAGTTTGATGGCCAGTTGTAGGTTTCGTTAGTATGTGCATAACCATTTTGTCTTCTATCCATGAAAAAGAAATGCAATGCAACATGACTGTATCTCTGACAATTACGAAGAACTGCCTCAACTAATGCAGGTGTAAAGGAGATCATGCTCCTGTTTAGGACTTCTTGCATTACATTCCAGTCAGTAGACAATGATAGGATCCTGCATACTTCTTGAATGTCAGTGTCACTAATTTTCGCTACAATCATTTTCATATCATCCTTTGACAAATGGTTGGAAAGCTGAAGTTCTTCTTCAGAAAGTGGTCATCAAGTCGGGAAACAAATTCACTTCCCAGTCTAGCCGTTTTAGTGATTTGTTTATTTTGCTCAACTTTGCTAGCTTTGTCATGCTCATTGATTTTATTTAGAGATGACTTGACGAACTCCGACAATCTATCGCCGATCTTCATATTAGAAGCCAACATTTCTTGCAAAATTTTTAAAGCCTCGTTAGGATTTGAAACCTTACAGAGTTCCTTGATGAAAATTGTGTAACCCTTCCTATTGGGTGCAATTCCATGCTGCTTCAAGCTTTCTAGAACCTGCCATGCTTCAGAAACCATGCCATTTTGGATGTGACCAGCAACAACAGCTGTCATGGTCACGATATCAGGATGGATTTTATTTCTCAGCATCTCCTCATAAAGATCACATGCTTTTGTGTATTCATCTAATCTCAAGAGTTGTTGGATCATCTGAGTATAAGTGGAAAGCATTGGTTGACATCCAGATTCTTTCATAACTTGAAACAA
This sequence comes from Pontederia paniculata, assembly GCA_001647135.1. Lineage (NCBI taxonomy): Eukaryota > Viridiplantae > Streptophyta > Magnoliopsida > Commelinales > Pontederiaceae > Pontederia > Pontederia paniculata. The sequence goes on along the minus strand of LTAE01001905.1, from coordinate 37,941 downwards.
CTCCAAGGCCTTAGAGATGTCACCCTTTCTTAAGAATCCATCAACTAAGCAGCCATAGACCCTATTGTCAACCGGTGACATTTGCTTCATTTGGTACACAATCTTCATTGCATCATCCGTTCTTCCTGCCTTGCAAAATCCCTTCAGCGAAATCTCATAAAGTTCAACATTAATAACTGAATTCTTCTTGGTCTCTTCAAAATATTGCATCCCTTCTTCAGTTTTGCCAGCAATACAAAGGCTTCTGAGAATACAAGAACAAACCTTCCCTTCTGAGACCTTCATTCGTTTCATCATATCATCTCCAACAGATCTAATACCTGTCATATCTCCTGAATTAGCTAAACAATTCATAAGAGTTTGACAAAGGTGCTCATCGATATGATGTTCTTGGACACCATTTCACTGTAGAACACAATGGCAAGCTCCACCTTCTTCGTGTTACACAGGGCATGAAGAATTGCTTCAAAAGCCCTGCCATCAATATCACAGCATGATTTCCTCATTGCCTCGAATGCATGCAGTGCTTTGCCGATTTGCTTTGCAGTGCCATAAATGGAGATCAGAATATCCAAGTCTTAATGTCCCAGGGAGACAAATCCTCATCCATATCACTTATCAACTTCTACCAAATCAAAATTTTTAGCCTCGCCAGCTATATAAATCATTGTACTATATGTCGCTGTAGAGTGGCGAAAGCGTGGTTGAAGCTTGACCCAGTCGAAGAACCTGAGAGCCAAACCTCCAACCTTAAAGCACCTCTTCAGCACCATCTCGACAACCTCCGGACTGAACGACAAGTTCAACTCCTGCAGTCGCTGTCCCCGACCTAACGACCTCAGTCACCTTGTGAACAATACGGCTGACGTCGTCCAAGATCGAATTTTTATCATTAGCAGCCGCTAACCGAGAGGTTTCAGGTCCGTCGGACTCAAAATTTCCAGCATCGTTGGTCTCTCCGGCAATTCTGCAAACATTTGAGCGACGTGGGCTCGTTACCTCAAAGGCCAAAGGCGGCGCCTTTTGAGGGCAGGGCCTTAGACGAGTTCCCAACAGCGCAAGAGTTGTCAGCTACAAGTTCTGTGATCTTTTGGTGGAAGGAGGGAGGACGAGGGGGAGCAGGTTTCTTGGATTGCTTCTTTCTGCGAGGCGTCTTCGAGAACTTGAATCGGGTGAAGCGATGGGAAGCGGTGGTGTTCTGCGACAAGAATCTGACTACGTTCCTCATCTGCTACTCTCAGGAGATGCTTTGTTCAGGTAAAGATTTCTCTGGTTGATGTCTTCAGACGACAGCGGGGGAGCAGACGACGACGATGGCAGCGGCGGAGATAAGGGGGAGGGCGGGTGGCACCGCCCCTCCCTCATCGTTGTGTTATTTTGTTTTTTTTTTCAATTAAAAATAATATAGTCAGCAAATTGATCGCTAAATATTCTTTTTTGCCGGAAACCTATAACTCGTTAGTTCGATATTTATTTTAAAGGCAAAAGGAGCCTATTTAGCATTTTCCTTAAGTAAATTTTTTAACCATCAAATTTATTTTTAATGATTCAAAATTAAATTTAAAAATTTAAAATATATTTTAAAATTTTAATTTTAAATCGTTAAAAATGAATTTGATGATCAACGCGCTCCCCAACTTTTTATTTTAATAACAAAATTATTGTTTATTTATGTTAATAGTGAATAAAGCCTGACAATGAATCAAAATGCATTGTATTTGTTTGATCGAAAATGAGACATAGAAAAGTATTTTTCAATGTCTTCAACATTTTTTATGACTGAAGTACGTGAAAAATCCAAATTTAAGAAAAATAAAACTTCTTGGGAAATAAATAGCTTTTTCTATCTCTCCTCTTCCATCGATCTTCTCACGTACCATGCAATCATGCGTAATATTAAATAATTAACTTTTGATTATCTAGATGATTATTTAAATCATAATTAACCATATACTAATATATTATTATCCTTAATATCAATCTTTAAATTTTAATGCCGCTATTTTTAGAAATTTTTTAATTTACTCTTTTTTTCCATAAATGAAATAAGCTCTCCTTAATAACTAAAAAATGTTACAATATTAATTAAAACTATCCTACATATTTTTTTGGTAACTTCGGTGATGGTTAACTTTTTTTATCCTACGAAGAAACATCTCCCATTTTTATTTTAAAAAATGATAGGCGCTCCCTCATCTTTCATTAATAATAAAATTTATATAATACAAATATATTATCTTATTTAGTCAGATAAAATTCAAGATCCAAGATTTTAAATTATAAGATACTTGAAGATTGCAATATTATATATATATATATATATATATATATATATTGTAGGAAACAATGATTCTAAAACATTATAATAAATAAAAAATTTAAATCACTTGTGTCAGGACTCCTTTAAAATAAGTATTATATATTACATTTATTTTATCTTATAGGAAAGTCAAATTAAAAAGTACTGATAAATAAAAATAATAATTATATGATTTTGTTTTATCAATCGTATGTGCCGAAGTTTCTTAATTAGCTTGACTTAAAACGCTTTAAAACAGTTATTATGTGATTGTTCACAGGCATTTTTTCATCTCAAATTTTACCTTAAATTGAGACGAATATATTATCATCACAACAATGATATTTTAATTAGTCTATGCGAAGTACCGATATATGCTCCTCTTTAACAGTTGAGGATTTGATTTAAATCTAATCTGCACTAACTTTAGTTCTGTTTTCTTTAAGTAGAAGAAGATATAATTCACCGACAAAATTGTACCTCTTGATTTGCAGGAGATTGATTTGTTCATTTATTATGATTCGTGCATGTTTGCTTTCGAATTTATTGAACACTCGTGAGATTGTTTGGGTTGTCACACAAGTTAGATAGATCCTTGAGACCATGTACTATTAAATTTCTACACTTATTGCTACAAAATATAATTTTCTGCATGTTCCTGCAAGGGTCAGGATTTATTGTAAAACGAAATTTGAAATCAAATCAAATAGAAAAAAAGAGAATAATAAATTAATAAATGTATTACGAGAAACTATCTATCAGTACATAACATTGACATGTAGATATGTGGTATGGGGCTTTTATCACTTGGTATAATATGGGTTGGTGGCTTGTACTATGAGGCATGAAGAATTGCAAGTAAAATAAATTATTGAACAGGACAACATTACAGAACTGCTGAAAGTGGAAAGAGGTGGTGGTCAACTTTCACACACAGTGAACTGAAATCACTCAAACAATGAACTGACAGAAGGATAAACAGGAGAGGGAGAGAGAGAGAGAGAGAGAGAGAGAGAGAGAGAGAGAGGTTTAATTTGGTCTCTTCTCATTTCATTGGAGCAAGAAAGCCTGCACATCCACTCAGACAACAAGTACAAGAATGGGTTTCAACAGATTCGACCATTGTGATATATCTGTATATGCTTATTCGAAGAAAGAGCAGAGATAAAAAAAAGTAGAATTGAACAAAACAAAATCTAATTTTAAGATTACGTATTTGGGGTGCAGATTGGAAGTGGTCCTCTGTGTTGAAATAAAACTTAGCCAATGCAACAACCGAGAACACTTATCTTCCACCAAAATGTTGTGCAAGGCTCACATGGAACAGTTATAAAGCTGTGTCGATCACTCAATTGAAAGAGACCACAGAGCTAAGGTGCAAACCCTTACTCTACTAATAAAATAAATCTTAGTAAAATAAAGATAGTTATGGATTGGTCCAATTAATGAAGGTTTAAAATTAGATATCGAATATTAAAAATATCATCGACAGGAAGGATTTACCTTTGCTCTTGCCTCAATTAGATTCACGAGTCTTAATAAGATCAATAAACTTTTGAATGACAATATTAGCATTGAAAAAAATAATAGAATAAATAAGTGACTAGTTTAACTGATAGCGGGCTAAATAGTAATAACACAATATACATAAATTAATATATCATTTAATAAATATCTCATGACATTTTTTTTGTTACAAATGAGCGAGTTAAAAGAAGTGGACCACTAACTATACATACATTTCGATGTGCACATAATACACATCATGTGATTTTCACCTATCCTTCAACTTGATGCACACAAAGTGATAACGTGCTCCTTTTACCCTATATTTGAGAGAAAAGGAGTCCCAATTGAAATGGGACTATTTATTATTAAGCAACCATAATAGATTATTCATATATTATAAATAATAAATAAATTATTAATAATATATTATAATATAATGATAATTTAGAATAACTATTATTAATTTTTCTATTATTAATTTTAAAAAAAAACTATATACTACTTATTTCATACATTTATTTATTTGATGTATAGATTTTATGAGTTTAGGATATATATTTGTGATTCAAGTTCAAAGAATTTAAATTAAATTTATATAAATTTGTAAAGTTAATTATTTAATTCAAGAGTTTTTTGATGAAAAAAATGTACATTAGTTATTATTTTTTATATAGTAAATAAAATAATTAAGATTGTCAATTATGCATACTAAACAAGATAATAATTTAATAAATAATATTTTTTGGAGGAAATATAGATTGTCAGATAATACGTAACGATAATGCAATAAACGCAACCTAATTTATTTAAGCTTTTATTCATATTAAAGATGCTTAGAAAATCGCTAATTCATATTTAAAAATGCTGAACAACTAACACATTTATACGATCGGATAAAAAACATGTTGCTCACTTTCTGGGCAGTAGCTTAAAATGCAACTTTTAATCATATGATGTACACTACCAGCATAGTGCATATGAATGATTCAGCTTTGTTATGGCAGCATATTCATCAGTCGTATAATAATAATAATAATAATAATAATAATAATAATAATAATAATAATAATAATAATAATAATAATAAATTTTCTAAATTACAAATCATTAGACATTTGCCATGGTTCAAGAAAAATAAAAACAGCTCTGAAAACTTCAAAACCCCACCCCCTAAAGAAAGAAAAAAGAAAAACAAAGGGATCTAAAGAACACGTTAAGTGCTGGATGGCTGCCACGTAGGACCGTAATGCTGTACCTAGGAAGAGAAAAATTATGATTGGTCTTGATAAATGATCATAATGGTAACGTTTCATAGCATTTTATGATTTTATTTGATGATGCATCCAATAAAATAAAAATACAGTATCCATCATTGGATACTACAAGTTCATGCCACCGGATTTTCCAATACGTTATCCATCATTGAGTTTGAAGAATCCAATGACACCGAGGTCTTTTTTTTCGTAAAAAAATAGAAAGGTAATGATGTTTTCTTTCATATAAATTGTTATGAATATAAAGTTTTGTTTACAATATGCACGACGCTAAATTATAGATATTATAGGTAATGCCTTTTTACGCTATTTTTAAATTATAAAAAAAGACTCATAATTTAGTATAAGAAAAAAAATAAAAAAATAAGTGAAATTTAAACTCAATTTTTTTTTGTATTTAAATTGAGGAATAAATCACTGCACGCATTTATTTCACTAAATTAAAAAAAAGTTCTTCACTTTTAAAATTCGGACAATGCCAAAAATAATAATCCATATGTCATATGCAAATACTAACCCAAAACTTCATTGTTTTTTCTGTTTAATTTAAACGTACAAGTGATGGGGACGCCATTCTTGAGATCAAATTGAACGGGAGAAAATGCATTCAGGTGCGTAAAAAAATTAGTTAATAATCAGTTAATTATAACAACAGGCTGGTTGAAATGGTAGGGATAGATTGTACCGAGTACTAGAAAAAGTATGCAGATCATAAACTAACATGAAGCATCATTATAAAATTGTTGGCTTCTTAATGCAGTATAATATATTGAGCACGATAACCAGCTGCCTCGTCTACTTGGTGATATACTAATTTAAAAGTTCCATGCTCAATTCTTCTGCCACATCATACATTATGTTTTTATTGTAAATGATATTAAGGGCTAGTCCTTTTGATTAGGTCATTGTTAACTTTGACTCTAATAAATATATAGGAAAAATAATTATATAGCGCATTTATACACACTTTATTTTTTCATGTATTACACGTATTATATTAAAAATTTATCAAAGACTCCTTATCCCCTAAATGTATAATACCCTATTTGGTCATGTTTTTGAACATTAGTATGCATCTTATCCAACATTGATCATGTAATTTCTCTATGTCCTTATGCACCCTTCCTTCTATGAGAACTCAACGTATCAATGTACTGATCAAAATGATCTTAAAATATAGTTTCACAACATCTCTCTATAAACATGGCATATAATAAGGTGACATGTAATTTATTTCTATCATAAGGTCTGCATAAAATTTCAGAAATTCTTCCATACTGAATGAACTAAATTAGTTGAGGAAGGTGCAAAAAAAATATACTCAAATAATTAACTTTATATAAGAATAGGTAATTTTTTTATATTTAACAAGCAAAAAATATATTATTTATGATATTAGGACCATTTTATAGTGGTTAAAATTGTAAAAAATCTCATATCAACAAAAAATCTAACTTTATTTGTACTATTAAATTTTTTATTGTTTACCTTTTTGATGCCCTGCATTTGAATGATTTTCATGTTAAACATATAATTTCAAGTTAAGTAAAATACACAACCTATAATAATTAGTTAACCAAGAATCATTAGTTTAACGTAGGGTCNGTATTATAGTAACTCACCCTATAATATCGACCATAGATGTTTTAATTGCTATTCTTGATCACAATAACATCTTGGCAAGGCTAATTTACTTTTTCTCGTTACCTAGAACAAATGAAATTAAGATAAATAAGAGAATAACACATGAACAAATAGAGCAATGTATTAATGACTAGGGAAAAAGACAATTGAAGAGGAAAAACACTAAAAATACATTAACCCTAATTGAATGTGTTATACTTTCTCAAATGGCAAAGTCTCTATCAAGAGGTGCAAAATAGGTAGTAGACTGTTATGGATAGTTTGATATACAATTTTATCCATGACCTATGGAAAGTGTGGATTAACACAATAATCATCCTAAAATTAAACATATGCGAATAAGCAATAACACAAATATCTAACAATTTTTCTCTATCAAATATTATTTTTGACACAGATCTTCAAAAAAATTAAATGAAAATTATCATGCATTTTGTTTGTATTAAAAAATGAAAATAAAAACACAAAAGAAAGCAACTTGAGATTGTCCGGGGAGCCACGAGCTGGTTGGAGAGAGAGAGAGAGAGAGAGAGAGAGAGAGAGAGACGTTAGCCTTCGGGGGAGAGTAGCGAGGTGGTCAGATATGCAAAATCGTCAGATAGAGAGAGACGCGAGATGAGAGAGAAAGAGCATGCGAGAGAGAGTGAGAGAGAGAACCTGCAATATCGTCGTCCAGAGAGAGAGAGAGAGAGAGAGAGAGAGAGAGAGAGAGATCTGCGATCGGATAGAGAGAACCACAGATCTGGAAGGACGCCGAAGAGAGAGCTGCGGATTTGCAAGGTCATCCGAGAGAGAAAGTCGGGACATGAGAGAGAGATAGAAAGAGGGAGAGAGAGAGAACAGACCTGTCAGGGACCTTGTCGTCGTCGTCAGAGAGAACCTCGAGATGGTGGTCGGATCTGCAAGGTCGCCACTGTAAGGTCTCTGGGGAGAGAGCCGGTATGTGGTCGCCGAAGAAAGTGCCGCTGCAAGGTCGCTAGAGGGAGGAAGATCACGCCACCGACTTTCCTTGATTGAGGAAGATGTTGTGCCCTATCATTGGAGAGAGAGAAAGTTACGAGATGAGAAAGAGAGAGAGAGGAAGGACTTGTGAGAATGATCATAGAGATTCTTGATCCGAGAGGAAGATCGTCATGGAGGGAGGGAGAGAGCCGCTTGGCGAGAGAGAAAGAGGCTGTTGGAGAGAGAGCTATCATCCAAAGGGAAGGAAAGAGTAGGGTTTTGTTAGATGTTTCTAAAGGGATTAATATCAATCGTTTGATCAACAAATCAACGGACTAGATTGAACCTACATTTTTTAACTAAACCAGAATTTTGTAAGATTTGATCCATCCACCAATTTGGGTCTAGATGACTGAGATGAAGTGGCCATTTGGTGAGGCCAACCGTACAGGCCTAACCAAACCTTTCCCCATAATCAATCACCACACCACCTCTATCATACATATGACATTACACGGCGCGAGAGTGCATGGTCAAACCTACTGCGCCTACGTTCCGCTTGCAGCCAATACAACCATAACCTAACTTGCACGATATTAAAGAATCGAAGCAACTGGTAGGAAGGGGGGCCTTAAAGGTAATCCTCAAGTTCCAACTAGGATTTCCACGATCATAATATGTCAATTTTGACGAGGATAAAAGGTGCAGATTCGACCATAAACAGGTCAAAGAATAAGTTGAAAAACAATCGATATAGGTTGGAAAAGCCCCTCGATAGGGAAAAAACAACCACACCTTTTTCTCAAGTTTGAAGTGGAATAAAGCCTTAGATGAAAACAAATTATCATGACTTATTTACATGAGATGACATATTTTTTGATGCACGAGATATGTATAAATATGGATCTATCTTGACTTGGCAGGAGACATTTCGATAAAGTGCAAAGAGGCATACTTTGACTTAATTCATGGCAAGTGAGTGAAGAGATGCTAGTATAAGTGAGAACATATACACGAACCAAAACTTAAGTTGGATCTATACATAAAAATGCTAAATAAGCAAACAAAGATGTTATTAGCTAGACCAAACTAAAGGTTTTTTCACTTCATTTTTTGGATTATTATGTTAGAATAAGCATGCTTAGATCATATAACAAACTTTTAGAAGCATATAAATGAAAATTATAAACGCATAGTCATAATATAAAAACACAATGTGTTCACATTAAAGATAATTTAAGGTAATGTAGGATGGAAGTGTGAAACTCGAAGTGCGATGACCTTTTATCGAAAACCTATGAATTAAAGAATGAACACTATATTCGAATTTTAAAGTAGACTCATGAAAGATGAATTCTTTCATAAGAAGTAAAAAAAAAATTAATTTTATTGATTGATAATGCATTGATTGAATCATAAAACTCATTCACATATGCCCTATTTATATGAAAATGCCTAGATGAATTTTGTTCAAGTAGAATTCATAAATATAATACAATTAAGATTAAAAAAACTTAGACCTAATCTAAGTAGAATTCATAAACTTAATTCAAGTAATTCTAGAAAAAGGAAAGATATAAAATAAAGAAAATAAAATAATGTAAAAGACTAAAAGAAATAAAAATCGTACTCCATATTAATCTTCTTGAAGTGAATTCCTATTTGAGTATTTGTAGTAGGAATTGTTCCCGTCGATTCTTTACCCTCAAAATTGTACTTGTCATCGAGTTATCATCATCAAAGATAGATCCAACTATGTTTTCCACCTTTTTAAAGTCGTCATCCATCAATCTTTTGAGAGGATCCAAATTTGATGTCCACTTTAATTTTAAATCTAGTTTGAAGACCATTGTTGCACGTTGAAGTTGGTCTAGTATGTCGTATGTAGATGTTGAGTTAGAAACTTAGACTTATTGATTATTTTTGATAGTGACATTAGATACCTCTAATCTGGTCTTCCTCAAGCAACTATTGTACCTCTTTTTTCAGAATTTTATTTTCTTTGGGGGTCGTGCAGTAATGTTGAAGATTCAACAAACTTACTTTAGGAACTAGATCACCATGATATTGGATATCTATTATTGATCATAGTTCTTTGAGCATGATGTCTATAAACTCTTGTAGCAACATTTATTTTTCTTACAATAAACTTTGCATATCGTCATCCTATTCAAATTCTTTAATAAATTGGTTCATGTCTTCGTCATCAATAATCAAAAGATTTTCTTAATGTTTCATATTGTTTTTTTCTTTAAAATATTATTGATGATATTGTTGGAAGAGCATGACACAATTATCTTTGGAGTTGGATTAAGGGCGGGGCGACGTTGGTTGTGATGATTGTGAAGATGAGTGTTTCGCCTATGCCAACATTTCTTTTCCAATGGAATCCATGCGAAACCATACACGTTCTACTATCAATGTAATAGCATCTAATCTTTTGAGCACCTCATCAAGTGATCTCTCTTGGTGGAGTTTTCTGACACCAATTATATAGAGAAGGCAAAATCTGATAAAAGTGTGAAACTCAAAGTGGATGGACCTTTCGCCGAAGACCCATGAATTAAAGATAAATATTAGATTCAAGTAAAGAAGTTTTAATTTTATTGATAGAATATTGTGTTATTTAAATAATAAAACTCATATATATGAGCCATATTTATAGGATTCAAAATACCTAAATGAGTTTTGTTCAACTAGAATTGATAAATATGATTCAAGTAAGATTAGAAAACCTATATCTAATTTAGTTAGGATCAACACATTTGATTCAAGTAATCCTTGAACATCTAAAAATATAAAATAAAGAAATAAAATAATCTAAAAAATAAAATAAATAAAATTTCTATTTCTTATCGTGATATTAATTTTATCGTCCCCATTATGATGAAAATTCATAATTCTAGAATGAATAATGGACATTGTTCATTATTTATATGCTTTATCCCATCAAGAAAACTCTTTTATGTAGTAGCATACCTATTCTTTTAATAATTATAAAAATATACTTATGTCACTTCAACGGGATAAATTAATATAATATATTTTGACCACATGAATCTAAATCAAAATATTGTAAAATGAATTTTTAAAGGAATTCATGTCATTTGAAAAAAAATGCACATTATAGTCGATATTTTTGGTAGTGTATTTTTTTAACTTTTAAAGGATAAAATATGTAAGTGTTAACTTCATGCATTATTATATAGAAAGATTTAACATTTGTATTTTGATTTTCTTTAAAAGTTATCGGTACCTTGCGATGATGACTTATTATAAATTGTTTATAGGTTATGATTGATTTCATATGAACTTTGCAAAATACAATTATTTTTTACTTTCATGTAATAAAGAAATTTTATTTATTTGGGGGACAAAATGATTATCGATAATTATAAGCATTGGATATAACTATTTGATAGTCGTTGTTGAAATTTTATTTGTCAAAATATTAAAATTCATTTAAATGTAAATTAGCACAATATTTGTATCACAATTCATTACTTTATATTTTGTATATATCTTAATATATTTTATTATGATGTCATGTGATTGGTATATTTACATAATTAAAGAGTGACCACAATAATTTTAATTATATAATTATACATTTATAATTACATTAATCTCATTTATAATATGATTTTTTAATTAAGTCTAAAAATAAATTAACTTTACCTCCACATGGATATTAATAATATTTTTATATATAATTATGGTGGAAGAATATTATTACTTTTGTAAACATTCCACATAAGAAATTTATTTACTCCTTGTTTTATGGGAGGAAAATGAAACCTTTTTATATTGATGTTGTTTTTGCTTTTAGTGACATGTTAGTCATCATCATCATGATTATTATTATCATCATCATCATTATTATTATTATTATTATTATTATTATTATTATTATTATTATTATTATTATTATTATTATTATGATTATTAAGTAAAAGAATTTTTGTGTTAAAAAAAATAATTCATTGCTTATGATACTTATTTAAAAAAATGACAAAAAGAAAAATATACATATATTTATGAAGCAACTATGTACTTATTTATAAAAAGAGACATTTTGTATTTTGAGATGTCGTGAAGATTTTTGTTGTTGTTAAGTTTATCTCTAAGATATTAAAGATGTGGCAAATCAATATTATGATGATCTCAACTTTTGAAAAAAAATGTCCCAATATTGAATGTGTTTGGTTCATACGTAGATCGTGTTGCACGAATTAGATAGAGTTCTAATTAATTTTAGAGTTGAAATTCAATTTTGTTTATATTTATCTGCACCCTGGACACATCTATAAAACTCTCAAGCCATAAAATTTATTTTGCCTTATATCATTATTTTCTCATTCCAACCGTCAACAAATTTCTTTCTTCTTTCTTTTTCTTTTTTCTTTCATTTTTCTTATGGTGGAGGGAAGTCCTGTGTTCTTTTTTCTCGATCTTGATTTCCCCTTGACTCTCATCCTTAGACCTATAATAATGTGAAAGAGCGATGGGGAGAATGATTTAGAGTAACGAACAAAAAGAAATAGTTTGTTAACATACAAGATATGTAAATAGAATCATTAATCGGTTTCTATATGATTGAGATCAACTCTAAGGTTTTATGTGTATTCAAATATATGCAAATAAATTAATGAACACGGTGAATTTTTTATGTAGTATTATCTCTCTTCTCAAATTTCCAGTTATTAGGTGAAATTACTTTTCTATGACCTTTGTTCAACTATCGAAATAAGTTAATTGTTACAACTTATAGTACGAAAAGTTCTTAACATAAATCACGTCCCTTTCAACACGGCCTACGTAATGCAAAATAAATCACATTGGCCTCGAAACGACCAACACTCAATTGGGTGTTCTCTTCCGAAGGGAGGGCAATGTGAGTTTTGTCTTTTCTTGACGTTTTGTCTTTCCTTGACGCAAGTCGTGTTCCCTTAATAGATGTGAATATTTATTATTTTATTACATTTTTGTTGTAAATATGGTTTGACTATATTGATTGATTTGATTCAATGTACGAAATATGTTTCATTGCTCTTCAACGATAACTTAGCTAAAACCATAATAGAGATTAAAAAAAATAATGATTGTGATTGAATTTATAAATAAATAGGATTGTCCTTTGACAAAATGAGAGATTCTATTCCTAATGTTAATGGACTATACATGGGATAATTTTGTTTCTTTAGACACTGAGTTTAGTTTGGTCAAACGACCCCATAATCTAGTTAGGCATACTAGTGTTAGGGCTAACCAATAATTTTTAATTAAAAAATATTATTTATTGTAAAGCTTCATAAGTTTATACAAAATAAATAAAGAAAAATAATAATTCTAAGGTAAAGAACAAATTGAGCTTAGAAAAATTGAACACAAAAGATAATGGACAACATGTTATGTAACTAGTGTTTTTGTGCTAATAGACAATGACAATAAGGAAATGTAAAGTCGATGAGAAAAAAGAAAACACATGAAAGTAAAACTTACTTTATAATAATGGCTAATTATTTTGATTATATTTTTTAGTGAAATTGTTTCTAAGCACGTTATTGAAATTGATTTAGTATGTGAAACTATATTTTATCATATAACCCTCTATAATATTTATGTAGGGATGTCAAAGTTCATGGGAGGATATTTTTCTGACAATTCAATCTTGCAAGTAATCAGAATATTGAATAAATGATAATAACAAATGTGGTGATGTTGTTCATAATGATTTGACTCGCATACGGAATATGTGTTGTTTAATTTAGAGTAATCATGTAATAGAGGTTAGTAGAATGCCATAACATTTTCTTTAGACTTCATATATCAATATTATTATATAATAGAGTTTGTATGTTATTTTAAGCTTCTGCAATGATATGTTATTATGTTCACCTATCAAATGGTCAAAAGTAAAATCAAAGTAGAATAACGTAATGTCATTTGAAGTTCCCTTGGACACATGTCAGACAAGGATTCGATGATATTTTTGTTGATATGTTTGAGGCATTACAAATATCGTTACTTGTTGGCAAAGTATATAAAATAAAAAATTGAAACAATATGTTGTTGTATTAATACCTACATGTAGAATATATTTACATTGAACATATCGTGGGTTCTTTAAAAAAAAAAGAATGTGATAATCGATAAAAAAAATATGGCTCATATGAAATGTTCAATTATGTCACTTGTGAATTATCATATTGTATTACAATACATTTTTTTTGTCACATGTTTAGCTTTTAATTGATATGCATGTATTATGAGAATTTCATAATGATATAGTATTTCATCAAAATTCATGTCATCAAAATTTATTATAATATTTCATCTAATTTAAGTGATATGGATTATTTATTATAATTAGTAAAAGAATAATTATACTAGCTACATAAGGAAATTTGAAAGAAAAATATAGATATTCTTAATGGACAAGATCATTTATTCACATTAATTAACACATATTCATTTTCATCAAACTATGTAGTCCTTAAATTAAAACATATTTACGACGAACACACTATGTATTTAGACTATGACTAAGATTTCATTTTATTTATACACTTCAATAATTTTATTCCATGATTTATCTATGTTTATTCTAACATATTGTACATGAATATACATTTTTAAAAGAAGAAAATAAATATAGTGGAACTAAATTATGATTTTTCATCATCATTCCATCAATTATATACTATTCTAAATTTATGGTATCTCTCGTTTTACCTTTTTCAACTTCAATAATACTTTTTATTATTTTCATTTTGTTATTCAAAAAAACTAAAAGAAGCTCGCAACCTTGAAAACATTGATATATTACAATATGATTTTTTAAATTACTCAAGAAAAATTAAAAGTCTTACCACCAAATAAATTTTAAAATTTGTCGGAATTAGATAAAATAAATAAAACGTCAAAATCCACCAAAATTCATAGAGATAAACGTACATGTCATGCCCATAATTTTTTTAAAAAAATATCCATTAGAAAATATAAATAAAATTTTGTTTTATAAGAATTTTTTTATAAAGATCTTATAATAAAATTTTGTTATATAAGATAATAATAAAAAATAAACATATAATTACTTATAAATAGTCCTAACTTGAATGAAATAAGTAATTGAAAATAAATTAACGAAAAAAATCAAAATTATTTTATATTTATATTAGATTAGATGTTATCGATTTATATATATTCTATAGGTGCATAGAGAGAGAGAGAGAGAGAGAGAGAGAGAGATAAATGATAGGTATTATGGTCAAACTAAATATTCAACTTTAAATTATATATTTGTCTAAGTATCAAATTATACAATTTATGTATTAAAATAGCTTGAAATATTGATATAAAAAATATTCAAAATATTTGTTATGAAGGCTTCATGGATGTAGCATATATTTAAATAGCGATATAGCTTTGACAAAATTAGGGAACAAATTATATAAGTCATGTTTTTGAAATGAATACAATTTAATCTGTTAATAATATTTTCAGATAATAAAAATATTTAGATAAAAGAAAATGTTTGATTATTAGGCAGCAAATATTTAGATAATGTATGATTGTTATATCATTTTCTTTCTTACAAATTTAAATTTTAAAATTCATTCTAACTTATTATATAGTATATTTATATAAGGTGGGATAAGGTTAAAAAGTACATAATTAGATACAAAATTGTTACTTTCTATTTTTTTTAAAATTTTATGTCAAATATAAAAAGATAATTTGTAAGAAGATGTAAGTTAAAGACAAATAAAACAAACTACATTTAAAAAAAATAAACTATCGATTTATATAAAAAAATAATAAATATCAATTTTAATGTAATGTATAAGTATTTAGAAAAAAATTAAACCCAAAAATCCAAACTAATAGTTTTACATTTACATCAATATTTATAATTTCCTTTTGCAATCTTCAAGTATTTTATAATTCAATATCCTCATTTTTTTTTGATTTTTCCAAAAATATATGCTTAACTGTATAAATTATATTATTTAATTATTTTATTAATGTACGTTTCATTCATTCTTCCTCTAGAGTTGTATCATTAAATCATTCTCGTTCTCAGATTTAAGCTCTTTTTGATAATATATTGCAAATTTCATACCTGGAATACCTCTGATTCTTTTGTGAGGATCTCCTCTTGTTTCTATAGATACCTGTTTATAGGAACATGAGAATTGGGGGATAAGGGTTGGAAGTTGAAACCTCTCCTTCTTGTTACCAACAGTAGCACAAAAGGATTCCTTCTTGCTTAAAGTCTGGTTGCTTTCACCACAAGGGTACCAGAGGATACACCTCATGATCTATGAACCCCTCATGTACCAAAAGCAATCATAAATGGAGCTTTTCCTGCTGGCCCATGCAATCAATGCTCAGTTATTCTTACCTAAATAAAGACCATAAAAATCTCAGTTTATGCATGTATTATATTTCTAAAAACTACAAAGACATGCACTAAGTTTATTTATTTACTGTTTCTGTTTCCCCATTTGGGTAAAATAATCCTCAAACTCAAAACCATATAAGGCAAATTAAACAATGCACTAAGCAACATCTAACCACCTTCATCTCCAACCATAAGCCCCATTAACCTCGCATTGGCTTTGAATAGTCTCATGCATTTTACATGACCACACTTTAAGATGTGGACCACTTGCATGGTTCTCTTTGCTGCACAAGCCAATATTACCATACTTCTCTTGAAGCCCGAGAGAGAGAGAGAGAGAGAGAGAGAGAGAGAGAGAGAGAGAGAGAGAGAGAGAAAAAACTAAAAAAAAAAAAAGTT
>LTAE01001905.1:0-17485 GCA_001647135.1 Pontederia paniculata | reverse complement strand
ATATATATATATATATATATATATTCACAGATAAACAGATAAATCTTGACTATTCTTTATTTAAGTAGATGATTTCCTTTATATATATTTTTTTAATCGAATGGTGATTTCTTTGCACAAAAGTTCTAGTTTTTTCTCACATGATGCCTCATCATCTTATTAGCTTCTCACTTTCTCCTACGGAAACTGTTTTGCAGGTGGAAGTTTCATCGAACTAGGTTTCCTAATCCTCCTTGTGATAGGATTTGGTTCAGGTCATTTCATCTTGGCATATATATAAAATAGATATGCTTGGTGCGAACACTAAACTTTAATTTAGTTAGTTGATTTCTAAATATCCTAATATTTGTTCATTTTTTTAATCATAGAAACTATAAGATCGGTATTGAATTAAGAATAAACTTAGGGACTTGTTACGCAAGTATTGATTTATGGGAAGCATTTGGTGTACAGACAAATGGGCTATAAATGCTATATTCTTAATGGGATAAAATTTACATATGATCTGCGTATTTCCATCCACAGATGTGCATTTTTGTAGAGCCTATAAGCACAACTTCATGAATATTGCAGTTTGTATTTTTCACTTCATGTTTATGGATACTTTAATTAATTTCAATCATCAAGGAATAGAAAGATTCAAATTTATCTGTTTGCAGCAAATTACAGACGAATAGAGCAGATTTTGCATATACAAATAGAAACATATTTCGGAGAATGATACTTTTTGAGTTTTCACAGATGACAAGTGCCCATAGTGATGGAGACTTGAATCCACTTAAGGGAAAATATGCTATTAGTGAATATTATAAATCAAGTCTAAGTTTCAAAGGAACCATACGAGAGTATTTATAGGGTTCTAAACACCCCATCTATCAAATAGTATGAAAACCTAAATAAAAGGAAAACTGAAAAAAGGTAACCTAACATAAGGAAAACAATTAATAAAAGGAAAAGCTAATATAGGAGAACTCTAATGAGCTCATAACTAAACTAAAGGCACAAAGCCCATAACTAAAGACTAATTATTAAGGCATATAATATCATTTCTGTTCTAAATCATGTAGTTAAATGCCTTTGAGTTAAATGAGTCTTCATCATGTCTTCTGTGTTGGTGGATGTTGATATATCAATTAGAAGAACACCAAAATCTGTGTATAAAGAACACCAATATGCGACATAAAATTCATGTAAATGTGGTAAGACACAATATAGATTGGCATGTCTTTAGAATTAACCTATATGTAGCATGTAGTATCCTAAAATACTGTTAAAACAAGCCAGTTAGAAGTTTCAGAGCCTAGATTCCTTTGTTATAACACAGGCTTCCATGGGATAAACCTGGCTAGTGACAGCATTATAACATGCCTCGTGTCTTTTTTAAGATCCAAGTCATGTATGTGCTGTTCTATTGAACTATTACCTGCATCCAGACAATAATATCATGTAAATATGAATTATATTGGCAAGGTGGCCATCCAATTTCATGTGTCCACTGCATATAAAAACATAAAACGTCTGTTATTATTGTGCTTCTCGGTATTTATTCTTCTCTTCAGGAAAACTTTGTGGATAATACATCATCTTAATTGGTCAATTTCCCTTTCATTTTTCTAAGTTGCGATATAGATTTAAGAACTATTACAAATTCATTCCACATTTATTTTTACAGTAACTCCATATTTGCTGATTGGAACTTTGTTCAGATATGGGAACAAAAGTGCAGTTCGAAAGCTATCTACCAAGATATTATCCAATGAGGAATCTTAATGAGGACACAAGCAGCAGTCAGTCACGCTATTATGAGGACGAAACAGTTAATAGGCAGCTGTTTATTGATTTCAAGCCAACTCCAATTAGTGGGTACTCAGAATACGATAAAGAAATGTTAAAGCGGACAATGCTTGAACATGAAGCCATATTCAGGAAACAGGTAGTTTTGCAAAATCAAGCTTGCTTTTTTATTATTCATGTTAATTGACATTGTATTTGGAGTTTAAAATATTCCTCAAAAAAAAATTGGAGTTTAAAATATGTTAATGGTTAGAGTCCTATCAAATTGCTAATTGGGTATTTGGCTTAAATTAAGATCTTGCTTTTGTATCATATACTCAATGCAAAAAATGGGTATTATTTAATACAAACCTGTTGTTTGTTTTTCATTGGGAGGACGAATAACAAAGAATAACTGTTTATGCATTTACTTCATTTAATGATGTGGAAGAAAGACTCGTGACATCAAATTGAAGTTTATCAGAATTTTAGTGCATTAACTTATGCAAATTTTTTACATCAGGTAATTCATGGTGCATCATCTATTCATTTAAATCATACATGTGTCTATAACTATATGATTTGTCAATGCAAATGTATTATCATGAAATATAAACCAAACATGCCCATATGCTTATTAACATTCTCGTACAGATGCTTTTATCTGTTCTCTGTCTAGGCCTCTTAACTGTGGCAATCTTGTTTGGAATCTCTGCGGATAGACATATTGGAGTACCTAATAACAAATGTTTAAGCCTCTAACTGCTGTCACAAAGTTATTTATATTCTTTCCAAGTTGACATTACCATGAACTTTGCATCTTATCATCCAGGTTTATGAACTCCACCGTCTTTATAGAGTACAAAAAGACATGATGGATGTGTTTAAGAGGAAACAATCTCACAAATTTTTTGGACCAATCAACACATCCAAGTCAAGTATGTTTTTGTCTCAAATGCCTCCTGAAGCTGGGGAGAGGGCATTACATTCACCTCTTCCACCATCTGTGGGGAATCATTATAATGCTGTAAACGTTGCAGACACCGATGACGAGAGGTCTGCCATAAATTTTCTGAAAGAAGTCAATATGCGACATATCCCGACTCCAAATGGTGATGGAGGATATTTTAAGAACGACAGATCAACGGACATAAATACCAAGATTTGCAAACGAACATTTGACCTTCACCTTCCGGCTGATGTATATATTGAAAGTGATGATTCAGATATGGCTGGGAAGCAGAATCCTGAACCATGTGCTAGCAGTGCGGATCTGTTTAACTTAAATTCTGATGTTGCACCCGAGAGTGAAACAAAATTGACTCTTGCCACTGTCAATTTTCATAGTTGCAGAGACAATAACCAAAAATCTGATATACGGCAAAAGAATGATCGACCATTTCGTGGTCTAGCAGACTTGAATGAGCCTTTTAATGATCTATATGATGAGGGAACTTCAGATTCAGGCTCTTGTATGCCTAACAATCTGAAATTTCATAGAGAAGATAGTAGCAAGAATCCAATTTCAGCATCAAATTCTATCTCGTTGCAAAGGGATTTTGTCACGGGCCGAGTCAAAGAAGAAGGGACCTGCTCTGGCAATTTCAGCGTAGACAAAAGGGAGAATAAACAACAATGGCCACTCTTGCATCATCCCGGTAAGACTTGGATGACTTCAATTTGTGGTAGATACATATTGATATTTAATATAGCTATATAAATTGCTCAATTTTTTGAATTATTTATATTTTGAGACAAGCATTTCTAACAAGTGGCATTGCTTTCTATCTGACAACTTTACGCATGCTTCTGTTCTATTCAAGAATAATGTCATATTTATTCTGCTCTTTTGTTGCTTTTATATTCTATCATATAGTATATCTTTGAAAATTTTCTCTTGTTATCTTGTACTTTAGTTCTCCTGATGCTTATTTTAACTGACTCGTGAATAATGTTGAATGCATTCTAAAGTTGGCATTGCTTTCTATCTGGCATCACACATTCTTTTGTGGTATTTTTTACAGGGGGATGTAGAAGTATTATTGATGCATTTGATGTCACCCATGCGGAAAAGTATCCAATGTCATCTGAATCAATTCAACTTAGACTTAAGAAGGCCCATGACAGTCATTTACCTCATAAAAACAAAAGTGATGTACGGTTTGGGCTCAAAGTATCTGAACCTGATGAGATGCCTGGAAGAAATCCTAATCTCCTTAAATTAAATTATTCAGAGCATTCTGCGGAAGAAACAATCAATAAACTCTCATGTGTTTCATCCTCCAAGAATCCAAATTCTTCATCTCTTCCATATTCATCTTGGAGAACTTCAGGCAAGATAAATCACGTTCCTGTTGCTGTTCAAGCACTTCCATGTTTCACTGTTCAGAACAACAGCAAGTCTTCAGTTATCCAGAACCAAAGTAATGGGTGTGGCAAAATGCCATGCAATGGGAATCTGCAACCATGCCATGGAAATGACAGCCAATCCTCATATTATGCAAATTCTTTTAACCACGATTTTTCATTCCAATCCACATATTCGTCTTCGATGCATCTTCAACCAATCTACATTGACAAGCCAAATCTCAATGAGGATGGTGCTAATTCAACATATGAAAACTCCATTGGTGGCCCACAAAAATGCTTGAAGAGCTTCCAGTGCATAGATATCAAGTGTGCCAAGGATCTTCATATGAATTCAAAAATGTCGAACACAATTCAATTTGGGTTCACTGCTCAAGAAAAGTTAAAGAGAAAACATGAAGGTTTCAATGATTTATATTGGCTCAAAAAGTCAACAGCTAACGGGAAAGCTGATGATAAAGGATATGATCCTCAAGTGGATCCAGATTTCGCCAAAGGTTATGCTCAGGTTTGTAATTCTGGAAAAGTCACTCCTGGTTTTGCCATGGGAGAAAAGGACAAAGATATTTCTATTTGTGCTCTGCCAAATTCCGATTCATCTTTTAAGCTTAAGGAGTGCAGAAACCAAAGATATGAGATATCTTCTAACCCGAACGACAAAGAAATTATCAGTTTTTCTTCACATGATAAGATGCAGCAGAGTTTCAGCTACCCACATGTTGCCCAGTATCAGGAGCAATTGTTGGCTGATAGCCAGAAATGCGCCCTGAAAGGAAAAGGTGTCAGAAGTTGCAATATAGCTCTCAGAAAAGACATCAATTTGAACTTTTCTGTAATAAACCCTGATGACTCATACTTTCCTGGTGCGACAGATACAGGTGAAGAACATCCATCAACAACTTCTGTTGCATGTAATACTAGTAACTTAACCTGCAAAATTGACCTTGAAACACCAGTCGAAGTGGAACACAACAGTGCAACCACAAAGATGAATCACTGTGAGGGACCAGCCCATTTCTTACATAAGGATAACTCTTACCTTTACGAGACACTAAGAGTTGCAGCAAGTACACTTGTCTCTTTGTCAAGGGATGCACAAGATTTAGTTAGTGTTGGTTCTGGACCACTGGCTCCAGCATCATGTGATTCTTTGCTTTGGTTCGTGGAAGTAGTTACATCAAATAGTGATATTACAGGAGATTCTAGAGGTAAAGAAGGTAGTGACATTAATGTTTCAGATGACGATGGATCAGATTCCTTCGAGTCCATGACACTGAAGCTGGAAGAACTCAAAGAAGATGAATATTGGTGCAGGCCATATAATTATGAGGCACCACAGGACGACGACAAGCTTACTACATCACTACTTTTCACTAAGACTCGGAGGGGTCAGCAAAGGAAAAGAAGGCAACGGAAGGATTTCCAAAAGGATATCCTACCGACAATTGCATCCTTATCAAGACAGGAAGTGGCAGAGGATCTTTATTCTCTTGGAGGCCTGCCAAAATCATCAAGCAAGTCGAGGAATTCTGGTTCTGGAAGGCGGGGCACAGGTAGAAATAGCCAAACAAGGGGCAGGAAGCCAAGAAGCTTGGCTGTCACCATTGCAGAAGTTCAGGTGAGCCCCCCACCAGTGCAATCAACTCCTGATTTGGAGACAGATGGGAGCATAAAGGGTTGGGGAAGGACAACAAGGCGGTGCCGAAGGCAGAGAACACAAGTTATTCCTGCCTCTGGCCTTCAGGAGTAAGTGTTCAGACGGCTACAATACTAATGGTGATAATCTGATGAGAGGTATCATCCGGCTAGCAGATTTCTTGATGCTTTGTACATGCATTGATGGTAAAATCAAATCCATTTCTTTAGAGTGGTTTGTACATTCGATAGAATAATTATAGACTTTTTTTCTTCTTTCATTGAAATTGGGCATAGAGCAACTTTTGTTGGGAGAACACGGAACTTGCTGTAGGTAACCAACTACCAAATTGATTCTACTCAAATGATGTCTTCTTTTTTTCACTTCGCTGAGTTCCAGAAACGTTTGGGTAAATATGTGGCCTGCTGCTGAACCTATCATCATGTCATTTGTTCTTTAAACTTATTTTTCAGTATCTTAGTTAGTTGATTGAACAGACAGTAATTGTTTTAACATTTTTCTATTACTTGTCATTCTTAACAATTTTAAGATATATCCAAATCTACCATTGATCTAAGATATGCTATGCATACCTACAATATATGCATTAAACCCTCTTTTTAAAATTAATATATCACGTTGTCTTTATTTTCAGCAGACAGAAATTGTATTTCAGTTGATAATCTCTGTTGAAATGAGACCAGATACTGTTTATTCCAAGGCCTCCTTTTTTGTGTGGGTGGGTGGTGGGGGTTTGAATTGTTGGTGCGGGTAGTCAGGGGCAATTGCCTTCAAGACTTCAAAATGGCACCATCTCGGCGAAAGTTGTGCCAATTAAGAGAATGTAACCGTATATCTGAATCCATTGGTTAACATAAATAAATAATAATTAACGTACTGATATCTTGTCTTTTTGGATCAGCGCTACATCTGTAAATATGGAGAATTTTAGGCCATTCATTTTCTTCATGTAATATTTAGTGATAACTTGAACTCTATGAAAATGTTTACTGCTTTTTTAATATTATTTAATAATCTATATTATTTAATAAAAAAATATCGTTTATTAAATTATCAATAATATACATTATCCTATTTACCATATATAAGTAATTCAATTAATAATTTTTATTATCATGTTTACGCTTACTAGATAATATACATTATTTTATTTATTTTTTATAAATATTATTAAGTAAAAAAATTATTATTAAATTGAAACTTATAAATTTAAATTATAAATTCACAAATTAACGTATTAAATAATTAATATCATTCAAAATAAAATACTGAAAATATAATATCTATAATTAATAATTAATGATATATTTGTATTCATAATACGATCATAGCAATATAATAATATATTTAAATAATATTTATTGTTGTGATTAATTTATTATTATAGTATATTATTATTTATGTTGTTATTGTTATATGATTTATTTTATTGTGTCATATTTTGTTTATGAAATTTTTAGAAGAGTGAATATAAAAATTAAATATAAGGACAATTTGAATTAACACTTCTTAAATAATTTGAGTTGACATTTTATAAATAATTTGCATTAGGCAATGTAAATTATTTGTAAATGAGCTAAAATAATTTTAAGTTCACAAAATCAATAGAAAAACTCCTCCTAAAATATTATATTATTTTCTGCGTTTGAAATTTTGGTCGTAATAAGCAGATAACTGAAGTTGTGCACTTCCTAAATCTATTCCAATATCAGACAAACATGTACCCACTTGAATGAACTATTTGATTTTTTTATTCCATCTTTGTCTTATTTGTAATAAAGAAACTACCTTTTTATATGAAGAGTTTTTTTCAGTCTTATAAATAAGATCAAAGACTATTTACACAACATTGTGGAAACTCTTTTTTTTTAAGAAAATGTGGAAAACCAGAGCAGCAACAAGAATACTTTCAGTCTTCTCCATGTTTTTAAACAATTTTTTTTTCTTTTGTTAAACAAGTTTTCCATCTTTGAGCAAATAAAATATGAGTGGTTAGCCTTAATTCATGGAAACAGAAAAGAAATTGCCTAAATCTAATATACTTGTTCACTTGATATAGCAAATCTAATACTCTTGGTCACTTGATATAGCAAATAAAAGTGCTAATTATTATTTTTATCATCTTTAATACTTTATTGGCTTTTTCTTAACCTCTCCACTTTATAATATTATATATATATTGGTGGCAGCGAGTTCTTAGTTTGTATTTTACTCTTTTTGTAACGTTATGGAGGAGTACGGTCACAGCTTCTGCGACTTGCCTTCGCCTACGCCTCTGAAACCGAAGCCGCAACACCACCACCACTGCTTCATCTCCTGCTTCCGTCCCTCCTCCTCCGGCGACGAAGGCTCTCCGGATTCCCCCCACCGTGACCGCCGGGGAGCCCAGCCGCCCCTGATCCCCAGGGCCCACGAGGTGCCGGAGTTCCGCAGCAAGTGCCTTGGAGGCGGAGGCGGAGTCCGGCAACGCCGGCACCACTCCGCTGATTTCCGGTACGATCCCCTCAGCTACGCCCGCAACTTCGACGAGGGCGGTCTTGGCAGCGCCAGCGCCGAGGACCTGCAGTACCGTTGCTTCTCGTCCCGGCTTCCGGCCTCGCCGCCGAGGGATGATGCGGACGAGAAGGGGCTCCTCAAGACAGTGCTGCGCCCTGGGAAGGGAAAGAAGGTTTCTACTCCTTAAAGGTTGGATCTTTATTCCCGATATAATGAGAGGGCTTAGGGTTCCTTCTCGTTGTGTACGACTCTCATCGCTCCGGTTACAGAACAACAGGATTTTTGGAACGGAATTCTCCGATTTACTTATCTGGTGTCCTTGATTTATGTTCGATCGTTTTATGAATTCGATCTTTTTATTGCTGCATTGTGGAATAATAATTAATCCTTCAAGGAAACCAAAAGATTTCTTCCTGTGCCTACTTTCTTGCTGCTGTGATAAAAAAATAAAATGCATCTTCCTTTGATATCCCTTTAGAATACAGGAAAGGTGATCATGTGGATTATTTGGTGAAAACCCACTTTTTTTTTCCTTGGGAACTTGATGCCGCAAAGAATTTTCCTTGCTACTTTTATGATCGTGGATCGTGTCTTTGAAAAAGCTTCAAGCTTGCTTATTGCACCTGCATATGGGGACGCATGTCTCGGGTCCAAGATGTTGTATTGTTATGCAAGTTTCTGCAGCTACCTTGAATCCAAGTTGATGTTTCCTTGATTTATTAACAGAGACCGTTCACATAGGATTACAACCATTGTTGGAGGCTTTAGATTCGGCCATCTTAGGGACGGTCTTAAATTGTACTGAGATAAGCTTGACGGAATTGGAGTTGTCAGTTCAACTGTTTCATTCTGCTTGAAGGGTGGCATTGAGCTAAGACAATGTAAAATTTGTTGGGGGTATTCATACTCGTGCTTCGTTGTTGGTTTATATGATAATTAAGTTTGCTGATTCTTCTCATCTTGGAGTACTTTAGATGTGGAAGCTTTAAGGACACAAAAGAAACATATTAAGAAGTCATGGAGAAGGATGTTATTTCTCTTCACGGCAATGGGTACTGGATATGCAAAACTTATCAGCAAATATGCCTGGAGACAGTTTGAAATTGCTCATAACATACACAGAAGCTTATCTAATGATTGTATCTAGCAGGGAAAATGGATACTCAAAAAGGTCATTCCTTGCTATTTCCTCAGGGGAGGAATCCACTTTTCAAACTAGTTTTGTGATCACTTATGCTAAATGCAGTGTAGTGCTGTAGACAAAATTGTCTTGACCCAAAAGGAAGTACTTTTGCTTCTTGGAGTTCAATGTTTTCTGTGCTTATTCATTTTGGACAATGCAAGTGGAGAACCTCTTCTTATTTTCCATCATCTTAGAAGATGTAGTCTCAGTGCAGATTTGATTTAATCAGGTTTGCCATAAATATCGATGCTTATGTGTTTGGAACATTCTGCCTTATGCAATTTTGGTTACTTCTTTACTTGGCCTGTGTGCTTGGTGCAGTCTGATAAAAGGAGCCAGAACAATGTTTGCTCAGTCTTCAGGGATAATCTTGTATGATATGATAATTTCTTGTTAGTTAGTAAACAGAATGCTGGTTAATGTTATTAAAATAGATATAATTATACTGTACAGGTGGTACTGTGCAAGTGCAGAATGTACTCCTTGCCCTCTTTCAAAATCCAAAAATTGCAGTGGTTGAAGCAGTTGTCAGAAACTGAACAATTGTGGTCCCAAACCTGTCAAGTATTTTCCAAGGCAGATACATTCATGATTCAGCCATTTTGATATGGTCTTTAATTAGATCTAGATGTTGCTGATAATATTTTCTGAATATATGCAAGATGTAGGTGGTTCAAAGCAGCAGGAAAGCAATAGAAGATATTGCCACCACAATGATGACAGATTACATGAACTCTGATAATCTAGCTGAGGCAAATTTTTTTTTCTGGTAAGTGATAGGTATAAGGAAAAAAGATTGTAGGATGCATGGACAACTCCACTTTGTGCACCTTCTGGGTCAAGGTATATAGAACTAGTAGAAGAAATTCATGAGAGTATTCTTATAATATGAAGAAATTCATGAGAGTATTCTTATAATATGGTTAAATCATGTATCACCACCACAAATTTCTGATTGTTACTTATTCTAGGTTACAAGAAACTTTTGACAGCACTGAGTTGGCTCCCTGGATGCTTGCTGCATGCAGTTGTTCATGAATGCTGTGAGGTTGCACTTGGCGTCCGACTAGTGAAGAATCTTTTTTATGTTCATCATAGCTAAACATGATAATAAATTATTCAAAATTATTAATGAGATTTAAACTTATGAGTTACGGGGTGTGAATACTGAATGATTGAAATGATTGAATTAATCGAGATTTAAACTCGAGTCCACTCATTGTCACGGTTATTGTGTTTAGTGATTACAGACTCAGTTGCACCTACCGATATTTAAGAGTTGAGACCTCGGAATTAACGTCTGACGCACAGGCCACGTGTCTACGTTGGGTGCGTTTGGTGCTTTGAAAAATAGCTGTAGATAAGTAGCTAAACAGCTAGCTTTGTGCTTTTTCCCACAGATAGGAAACTGTCCTTTTTTCCAAAGCAGTGTACAACTGCCTTTCTTATCACATGCCGAACACAGAACACCATCTTGCGGCCACTTATAAATAAATAATAAACCGGAATCCCAAACTCCAGATCCCTCCGATCGCCTCCTATCACCGGCGACCACCACCGTTCTCCGACGACTACGGAAGCGCTACGGCCTCTGGTTTTCCGAGATGGCGTCGGAGACCCGCGAATTCGACGTCGTCATCTTCGGTGCCTCGGGCTTCACTGGGAAGTACGTCATCCGGGAGGCCCTCAAGTTCCTCTCCGCCGCCGTCCCCTCCTCCCCTATCAAGACCATCGCCCTCGCCGGGCGCAGCAAGTCCAAGGTCTCCTCCGCTCTCCGCTGGGCCGCCGCCGGTGCCGATCCGCCGCTTCTCCCCATCATCACCGCCGACGTCTCGGATCCGGCATCCCTGGTCGCGCTCTGCCGCCGCTTGGGCCGTTCCGCCTCTATGGGGAGCCCGTCGTCGCTGCTTGCGTCGAGGCAGGTACGGACTACCTCGACATCTGCGGGGAGCCGGAGTTCATGGAGCGGATGGAGGCCAAGTACCACGAGGGGGCGGTGGAGGCGGGGTCTTTGGTGATCTCGGCATGCGGGTTCGACTCCGTGCCTGCGGAGCTGGGGGTTCTGTTTAACTCCCAGCTGTGGCACTCGCCGGCGGCTCCGAGCCGGATGGAGGCGTACCTGAGCTTGGAGTCCGACAAGAGGATGGTGGGCAATGTTGGAACCTACGAGTCGGCCGTGCTCGGCGTCGCGAACGCCGGGCAGCTGCAGGAGCTCAGGAGGTCCAGGCCGAGGAGGGCTCGGCCCGTGGTGAGTCTATCGTGCCCTGTTCACTGCATCTGTTTGTTTAAATGGGTCACTGATGATAGTGCATCATCAAGTAGTATTAGAATATAGAAGCCATTTTTAAGGGAATACACAAAACAATTTAATAAGCAAGAAAGTTTACCCAACATCTTCTTCAAATGTTGAACTATAATATTTATTGTTTAAATCTTTGATGTTAATATTACTTCTACAAAAAAATGATGTTGACAGTGTTTGCATCTCTAAACTATTCAAGCTCAAAACTTGAATGGTTTTTATTTTCTACTTTGTATTGGTAGTTTATGCATAAACTCAATCAATCTTAGAATTTTAGTTGGGTAATTGCTTCCGGTTCGATTTTTGTAGTCATGTTCCGCTCTTTCACTTTGAACTTCAGATTTGTCATCCGAATTAACTAATTTGAACACAAAAAAAAAACATTGACATACTTCACTCTCCAACTATTAAACTGAATTATAGCATAGTTAGTTCCAATATGCGCCAATTCTACTGTTTTCTCAGTAAATGAATGCAATTTTGCAGAAACTTCATGGACATGACTGATATTTCTTGGTTGCTGCAAATTGCAGATTCCAGGTCCCCCGCCTCCAAAAGGCCAGTTAATAGAACAGAACAAGAAACTTGGAGTTTGGGCACTAAAGTTGCCGTCGGCAGATTCTGTCGTCGTCCGTAGGACGCTCACGCTTCTGACGGAGCATCCGGGGGGCCTTCCAGGCGTCGACGAGAGCGAAGAGCACGCCGAGCACCGGAAGTCCTTCTGGTCATCAGTGAAGCCCGCCCACTTTGGCGTGAAGATCGCTGTCAAAAACATACTGGGGCTCCTCCGGCTCATCGTCACGGGTCTGTTCATCGGCCTCTTCGGGGCCTTCGCCGTCGGCAGATCGCTTCTCTTGAGGTTCCCGGAGATCTTTTCTCTGGGGTGGTTCAGGAAGACGGGGCCGACTGAGGAGGAGGTCTCGAGCGCCTCGTTCAAGATGTGGTTCGTCGGCCACGGCTACAGCGACGCCAAGTTGGCCTCGGGGAGGGGCAGCAAGCCGGACACCGAAATCATCACCAGAGTGTCGGGCCCTGAGGTCGGGTACGCGGCCACTCCGATCATCCTCGTCCAGTGTGCGATGATTCTGCTGAAGGAGCGCGCCAACTTGCCCAAAGGTGGCGTCTTCACGCCGGGCTTCATCTTTGGACCTACGGATCTCCAGAAGCGCCTGCAGGAGAATGGTTTCTCGTTCGATGTCATCTCGAAGAAGCCCTTGCCGCGCTAAAGAAAACGCTTTAGCTCACTGGTAGCACTCAGTAGTAGATGTGTGAGAAAGAGATGGGAAGGACAGGACAGAGAGAGGAGTGCAACGACCCTGGCACCCTGCCCATGTTGAAGTATGGTAGCAATGTCTTGTTTTGTTCTTTACTTTTTGCGTCATAAAGCGTGCACCTGAAGACCCAAATAATGAAACTTTAGGTTTGTTTCTAAAACGTGAAACATCCCCAATTTGTATCTTATCACCTCTTAACTTGTCTCTCAATTTTTCTTCACAAATAAAAATAAAATAATAATCTCGACCCCTCATCTGAGAGAGGTGGCGGTCGCCACCACCTCTCTTCCCTGATATCGTCACACGGGAGGGAAGGGAGCAACAGAATTTCCCGAGTGCAAAATATCTTGAGTCGGGAGGTGACGATCAAAGTCCTGGCGAGGACTTGTCGGCGTAAAAACAATAGAGGTAGACATCAAAAATCAAATTCTAAACTTTCAATGACTTCCAAGAATGCTCTTCACTTGGTAAATATCTAGAAGTACCACTAATTCAATGTGGTGTGCAAAAGCAACATTTTCAACAAATCATAAGCAAGATGAGGACTAGAGTCTCGGATTGGGCAGCCTCGACCCTTTTCTCTAGCTGGACAAGCCACCCTGGTGCAATTTGATGCACAATCAATTCCTATGAAGATTTCCAAAGGCATTATCCAAAGGCAGAGCAAATATGTCGCACTTTCGTATGGGGTCATTCTACGAATCGAAGGACGTCACACCCAATTGCTTGGGATAATGTCATCCAATCGAAGAATTGTGGAGGGCTCGACTCGAAGAATATAGAGAGTTTTAACATAACTCTTCTTGCGAAGTTGAGATAGGGACTCCTCACTAAGCAACAACACCTATGAGAGAGTTTAATGCTCAAAATATTGACTTCTTAGATAATTAACTTAAATTAATTAATTAAGACTTAAATTCAGTTAAGTAATTTATTTGAATTACATTTAAATTAACTATGATGTTCTATTTGTCTACGAGTTAATAGTTAATTCAAAGAATAACTAGTCTAAGTTAATTAATTTAATTAGTTCTAAGAAGATTTGCCTGTGATTAATTATTATTATTTTTCCTTTTCTTTATATGCTCAGGATTACCTTTTCAAAGGGAGTTAACAAATCATCTTGTGTGTGTATATATATATATGTCTCAAACCAAGTCATACTTGTATTATTTTCTTTTGGCCATCTTATCCTGCTTGCTTCTAGCAGTAAGGAAACATGAAGGGGTCTACTTATCTAAAAAGGAATAAAAGGGAAAAACTACAATAATTAATAAGAACAAGCAATGTATGTATGGGTGGATCCAATTATTTTTGTTTTGGTGATGCTTTGAACTTCTAAAAATGAAGTTTAAAACTGAATAGTTTAGTTGTTTGGATGTATAAGAAATCAAATAAAATAGTATAGGCTTGTGAAATTAATGTGGAGAACACTCCTTCTATTTGTGATTTAGGTAGCTTATCGTTTACTATATGATTAATATGTTTTATAATGCTTCACAAATTAGAAAACTTTTTTTTTAGAATGACCCCTTAGAAGCCTAGTTTCTACAGTAGAGCTCAAAATCAAATATATTGAGAGTGTTATGGATTAATTAGTGTGTATAGGTCTAACTGGCCGGATGAACAAACAAACCTGATTAAAAATATAAATTATGTACTGAAAGATAAATTATGAAATTTAGAGGTCTAAAACCTTATAAAACTAAAGTTCCAATCCAAGTGAACTCAAAATCATATGTCTAAAGAAATATATGAGTAAAATAAAGGACACATCAATTTTCAAATTTACAATTTGAACACTAAAATACCTATAATCACGAGAATTTTCATAAATAAATATGAAGGTATAAAATTATGAAATTAATATATGTTAAAGGTCTTTGAGTCAACCTTCAAACAAAATTGATTTCATGGCATTTAGACGTCTGTAGTGAAAAGTAAAAATCGATCTTCCACAGCGTGTTAGTCTATCAAAAAGTGTAGTTGATTTAATTAGTCAACTACTTTATCTTAATTAATTTTAATTAACTATTTTATGATAAATTATGAAAATTTAGATTACTTGTCTTATGAATAATTAATCTTAAAATTAATTATTTGATATTATGAATTGTGAGTTGCTAAGAATGAGTTATGTGTTATTGTTTTATTTTTCATCTGTGTTAATCAAATATTTCAAGGAATAAATATTATGAAATGATATTCATGTGATTAGTTGTGAGTATGGAATTTTGAAGCATATTTCTGATTATTTCTGCTTAATATATTTTAAATGTGGAGTTTGAATTTAGTGTATATCATATGACTGTAAGTTCTTCAACGAAACTAATAAGTGAAAGATTATGTGGCACAATAATAGTAAAATTGAAACTACGTGTCATACGAAATAATATGTGAGGGCCGCCTTTAGAATTCATCTATCATGATTCCTATGCAATGAAATCATTACGTAGTTCAAATAGGCAAGCCCTACGGGACAGTGGTCCAAAGAGAGGCCTATGATGCACCTATATAATGATATGATATTGTAGTGCTAACGATGAATATGTTAATTAAAAATAATAAATAAAAAGAAAAGATGTAAATATATCATATGATTTTATATAATTTACATATAAGATCTTATGTGTTTTCGAAAAGAAAAATTGTGAATTATGAATTTATATGTGTATGAATTGATCATGCTTATAAATATTGTCGCATTCTTTTACAAATTATATTTTATGTGCATTAGATAATTGAAAATTTTAAACTCTATTATATGCATTTAATTTTATTTATTGGCCCTACATATGAGCATTTGCTCACGAGAGAAATATCTTACTTTTTCTATACTTGGATCATGTAGGTTAAGAGATGGTGGTGATGGTTGATGTTCATGATGTAACTTTGCATATGAAATGAGTGCTAAATACATAGAAAATCTTTTGACTTCTATCAGTATTTTTTGGATAAGTTATTTTTTGATATGTACATCATGTATATGTATGTTTGTGCATGTTGCGGTCATTGTGTCATATTGAAAAAAGTCATCTTAAGTGGTGACTATGATATATTTTCGTTTGTATTTGTGTTTATCTATTATGATACATATGAAGTTTTAGTTTTATAGCTGATAAGAGATATTACATGTATGATTTGTTATTACTTATGTGTCAATTGTGATGGTTTGAGCTCTCAAGATATGCTATAAATAACTTATGCCTTACTCGAGTGTTTGGGTCATTAAAGTGAGAGTCTTAAAGGAGAAGCATCTCAATAGATTAGGACCTAGGACAATGCTTAGAGGAGGACAAGGAGACTCATGGTCGTGGAAGGGCGTCCAACAAGCATGAACAGTTGTCGATAGTGTTGTCAAATTGAACTTAAAGAGTGGGCACACAACAAATTTCTGGTATGACCAATGGAGGTATGAAGGGGGAACTTTAGCATCAATTGTCACACGTTCGATTGAGAATAGAATAACAAATGCAACTGTTACAAACATTGTTCAAGTGAGCAGAACTTAGAATTAGGAGGTGTTGGGGGCTTACTTATCTCCTCGTGACACCAATACCCCTAGTGGGGACATATCCCCCTAGACACATATCGCAGCTAAACAAACTCTATTGGTATTTAGAGGCAAAATGAATGTTTCACTACAAATTCTGCATACCAATTACTCACACAATTTGTGGTAAAGGCATGATCAGATATGGTCCACGATTTGGAAGTGGAATGGTCCTCAACATATCAAGCTTCTTATGAATACTAGCACATGGAAGACTTCTAACTAATGAGCAACGTTTTAGGCGACACTTAGCAAGCTTAGACATTTGCATTAGGTGCCAGCAAAATGTGGAGACATCCCACATGTATTCAGGGAGTGCAGTTGGGTCCAAGCCATATGGAGGAAGCTCATCCCTCACATCCTATAGGGACAATTCATGGTTGTGCCATTATATGATTGGTTGTCCATCAACCTCAAGAATAGAAGACATAAGGCAGATGTCTTACCATGGTCTTGTTGAATCTAGGATCTCGAGAGTGTTTTGATGATCACAAATTTGTAAGGGAACTTAGTCTATACTTATGAACTTGTTGAGCTGATTTATATAACAGGATGTGTTCAAGTTCAGAGTTGATAGGTCGACCAAAGCTGAAGGAATGTATGACCTGTGCACACGGAAGATATATCAGAAGAACTACATGTGTGCAGTGGTCGTCCTAAGCATATGAAGCGGTCAACCAACATTAAAGGAGGAATATATATGAAAAGGAGCAAAAGGATGACCGGTCGACCAAAGATAAAGGAAGGACCACCGAAGCAAAGGGCTTAACGGGAGAGGTCGCCCAGTGATGAGAAATGGGCGACCAAAGGCAACAACTTTATGACCAAAGGTTGGAGAATGGGCAGTCCAAGGAGAAGTGGACGCCCGGTAAAGGCTTAG
>LTAE01001904.1:3252-44337 GCA_001647135.1 Pontederia paniculata | reverse complement strand
TACAAGAAGGAGTTTAGTGATCTCCGGAGGTCTCAAGCTCGAGAAGGCCGGAGCGGGAACGTTGGCTAAGAGTTCGGTTGAACCTCGTCAACAAATCTTTGTTTGTTTGTCTCTCTTCTTTATTTGCATTTGCATTTAGTGTGCTTCCGTTAAGATAACTAATTTAGATAGCTGAAAATTTTAATACACCAATTCACCCTCCTCCTCTTGGTGCCATCTAGATCCTACAACTTAAACGCCACCTGACCCGGTACACAATATGGGTCGTCTCACTCCTAACGCGGGTCGTGTCCCGGGATGTATGATGCCTGTTTATATGAATATTTGAACTTGATTGAGGTAGGATTAATATACTCTCACGTTAAATTAGAATTATAGGTAATTGAAAGAGGATCATATTGGAACATAGAAAACACATGTGAACTTTTGAGGAATCCAAATGATATTGACAAATTCGATGATGAATTTATTTTTAAGGAGGTTATTATGTAACACCTCAAATTATTAAAATAAATAAAAATAAATAAAGGGGAGATAGGATAAGATAGCAAAAGATATAATTGGTTAAGATTAGGAAAATAGTTTGAATTGAAGTCAAATTGTTATATTTCTTATCAATTTAATATTTCTAGTGCTATGCAAATAAATATTTAAGAGACTCCTAACATACGGAAGATTATCTTTTAAAATTATAAATAAAGTTAGAGTTTTAATCACATTCAAACTCCATCTAAAGATGAATTCTTTCCCCTATAAATATGACCCAACCTCTTCTCTCATCTCACAATTTTTCTTTCTCAAACCCAAGGCATCTCGAAACCCAAGCACCAGAAATTCTCTCTCTATCTCTCTCCCTCTCTCTTTCCTCGGCGGCGCTGGGAGTAGAAAAGGACAACACAGACCGTGTCAATAGGACGCGGGTCGTGTTGTCAAGGAAAAGGAAGAAGATAGATCGTGTCAACAGATCGTGTTTCAACCAACCGTGGAGCATCGTGAAGACATAGGAAACAAACCGTGTGTGGGGAGGACACGGTCCGCGTCACGCTTGCTCGTCTGTGTTGTTTCATCATCACGGAGAACGAGACCGATACATTTATTTAACTAGGAGGATCAACCTTAGGATTTTTCATATACGTATGATAAAGTAAAAGAATGATTAAAATGAAATAATGATTAAATGCATAATCAGAACCCGAACATCATCCGTGTTTATCTTGAAGAAAATGGCAAACCAACCCCCAATAGGAAGCGGTCTGTGTTACGTTGTATACGGTCCGTGCTCACATTGTAAAACACCCTAAAGATGTAAACGACTGGGTTCACTTGAATGCCATATTACTCGGTACACAAAGGGCCGTGTCACACTTGACGTGGGTCATGTCTTGGGATGTATGATGCCTATTTGTATGACTGTTTGAACTTGATTGAGGTAGAATTAGTATACTCTCACGTGAACTTAGAATTATAGGTAATTGAAAGAGTAAAAGATGTAAATGTTTGTGATTGGAATTATGCATGAAGAGGAAGGCCCCGACAGACTTGGAGAACAGATTTTAATTCTATAAGGGTTATTGGTGTTCTCCCATGTGTTTATTGAGAACAAACTTTAATCCTATAAGGGTTATCGGTGTTCTGAGTTATTGCAAGAGGGCTGCTTTTAAACCTATAAGGGTTATTGGTGTCCTCGATTATTGAGGGTTATTGATGCTCTCCCTCCTGAGTTAATTGTTAATTGTTATTGTTATTGACGGGTCTCGGGTTGACCCATGGCCTAGTTAGTCATATTGACCCCAGATCGTTGGAATCTTCATGTACTAATAATTGAAAATGATTAATTGAAAGTAATTGATTGAAAGTGATCGATAGAAAATGATTGATTGGAAAGAAGAAAGATGAAAGATGGAACTGATAGAATTGCATCGATTTTTTCAAAATGAAGTATTGATTATAACTGAAAGAAAGAGATAAAGTAAAGTGATTGAAAGCAAAGTTAATGATGATAGTATAATAGAAAAATACTCTTTTTGACTTGTATCTTCATATATGTTTTACTCTATTGAATTATTATCCTTTATATATTGGGATGCATAGGTAACACCCCCAAAATCAGACCTTGCCACCTAGCAAAATCATGACTTTAAGGATGCTACCGTCTTACATCTTTGACTATACTTTGACCAATCCACTAGCCAACACTATGAATCCATCAATGTAGAAGTCAATACCAGGACCTATGCCATGTGCAAGTCATCTCATCACGAACACCATCACGCTGTCGCTGCGTCATCACCATCTATTTGAACATATTTGCCTACAAAATTGAATTTGTAGGGGAGATGAACCTCCCGTGAGTTTTGACACTCAGTATGTAAATGATCATAAATAAGATAATCAATATGTAAAGGAAACATTAGTTGACAATAAGCTTTAACAATTAACAATATCTCAATAGGGTCGTTCTTTACCTTTGGCCTTTAGCTTTACCTTTCAATACCAATACCCAATAGCAATTTTCAATATATCAATAGGACTATTCTTTTGTCCTTCATTTCCATCAATTATTTTCAATAGATCATTTCCTATCAATTACTTTCAATCAATCAATTTTCAATTATTAGTACATGAAGATTCCAGCGATCCGGGGCCAATATGGCTAGCTAGGCCATGAGTCAACCCGAGACCCGTCAATAACAATTAAACTCAGAGAGAGCACCAATAACCCTCAAGTGATTAAAGTCTACTCTCTCTATCAATAACCAAGAACACCAATAACCCTTATAGGATTAAAGTCTGCCCTTATTCAATAACTCAGAACACCGATAACCCTTATAGGATTAAAGTCTGTTCTCAATAACAATTGGAAAAACACCAATAACCCTTATAGGATTAAAGACTGTTCTCCAAGTCCGTCGGGGCCTTCCTCTTCATGCATCAATTCAATCACAATCATTTCAGCTTTTAAATTCTATCTTGAGCTATGTTATCGATTAAAGACACCTAAACCACACCGTTCATCAATTCATATTCAATCAATCAATACAATCACATCATCATAAAATTTTATTATTAGAACCTGGTGTGGTCACGGCCTGTGATAGGTCTATCACGGCCCGTGACTGTCCTGTCACGACCCGTGAAGACTTGGTCACAACCGTGACCGAACGCACAAATTTTTGTTCCACATTGTCACGGCCCGTGACGAAGTTGTCACGGCCGTGACCGAACGGGGTAGTTTATAGTCACGGCTTACGACCGCCGCGTCTACGTGATTACGGCCGATTGAGTGTACTATCACGGCCCGTGACAACCATGTCACGATCGTGACCCGACAATGTCAGCTTCGTGATCACGACGTGTGATGCGTCCATTTTGCGTTTGAGGGATCCTTGAAATCACGGCCCGTGACGGTCATCACAACCGTGCCTGGGTGCTTATTTTTCCTCGTATCCGCCCGTGACGAGAGTGACGGTCTCCATCACGGCCCGTGATGTATTCATCACGGCCATGACGGGAGATTTCGGCGTGAATTCCGCGTGTCGTCCCCTCGTCTACTTCCATCACAGCCCGTGACATATCCGTCACGGCCGTGACGGGAATTTCCTGGCCGATTTTCGCCTCATTTCTTCTCAAATTAATCCCGAGATTCTTTCCTTTTAACATATTATTATATGGAGATTAATAGCCCTGCGTTTTCTGCATTTTTTGGCTTTAAAATATACATCATACGCATCATACATTCATATAAAGATCTATTTCTAATCAATCCAAGAGGAAATCCTTCCTAGAGCATAAACATCATATTTTCATCATAGAGAATAAAAATCAGATCTTAAGGCATATTATTATCATCTAAAATTCGTCATAATATCATAATAAAATTTAACATGCATTGATCTAACATGACAACCTATTCTAAGGGGATTCGTCATGTTACATACCGAAGACCTTAAATATGATCACAATTACATACGGTCCTCTGTAGCCAATCTATCTTCTTCCTTGTCATTGATCTCCTACTCCATGTTGATCTAGCCCTGTAAGGAGAGAGAAGGAATAGGGAGAGAGAGAGGAGAGGGAAAGAAAATTATGTCATGAGAGTAGAGGGATTGGGTTCTATTTATATGGAAGGCAATTAAGTCCTAGATGGAGTTTGAATGTAATTAAAACTCTCACTTTATTTATAATTTTAAAAGATAATCTTCCATATGATTATGATTCTTTTAAAATAGTTAACATAGGATTAGAAATATTTAATTGATAAGAAATATAACAATTTGATTTCAATTCAAACTCTTTTCCTAATCTTAACCAATTATATCTTTCCTTATCTTATCCTATCTATCTTCTCTTTATTTTATTTTATTTTTAAAAATATGAGATATTACAGCATAGCTAATGGGAGGATTGTCTTCCTTGCATTTTGATCCTACAAGGCAAACAGATAGAATAGATGGTGATTGTGCAATGGTAGCATGATGGTATTCGTGGTGAGATGGCTTGCACGTGGCATAAGTCCTGATTATAGGTCAAGTATTGGCTTCCGCATTGATATGTACATAGTGTTGACCAGTGGATTGATCAAAAGAAAAGTAAAAAATGTAAGTTGGTAACGTCTTCAAGTCCGTATTCTGCCAGTGGCGGAGTGTGGATTTGAGGGCGTTACAATAATAATATAAAATTATTTTATAATAAAATTTTTATATATAAGTTAATCATATTTTAGTACCTAAAACTACAAAAATATAAATTGATCACAATATATGAAAAAAAAAACAGATTCTCGAATACTCCCAAATTTTCAAAAACAAAGAGATATTATTTGTTATATAAGATAATAACTTAAAAATATAATTTATTTTGATAAGAAGAGTAATTTTTAGAAGCAAATTACCAAAAAACAATTATTTAAGAAGGGATTTTGAACAAGTATATAATGAAAATATAAAATTAGAATTTATTTAGAGTTTATTTTCAATCAAAAAGTTGTAATAACAATAATAAATTTAAAAGATTGATGACAAAGCAAAATAAGATAAAATTAGAAAAAAATATTTTTTTTAATTTATTTCCTCGGAAAAATAGAGAAATAATAACTAAATTGTAGTAGATAAATTTGTAAGAGTCCTTGGGTACATTAAAATAAATTGACACGTAAATTTTAATGAAATTTCATCCAAATAATTATTATTTTAATTGTCAATTAGATAGAAAAATAAATTTATATATTATTTTCGTAATTACACCTTTAATAATTATATTAATAAGTAAATGATGATTATTTTAAAAGAGTTTGAATTCGAGTAAATTATGAAAATTAAAAAAATATCAAAAGAAAATAAAATATAAATTTTATAAAATTAATTAAATAATAATTATTTTAATTGAGAATATTTATAGCTTTAAAAATAAAATTTATATTTCTTATTAATTTTTAATATTTTTCCCCTAAAATATAAAAAATAAGCAAAAAAATATTTATTTTAAAAGAGTTCTTTATTTTTTTAAGTAGAATCAGATATTTCTTGAAAAAAAATCAATTTATCATTGCTTTTATAGTTACACTTATAATAATTATATTAAAAGTAAATGATGATTATTTTAAAAGAGAACTTTTAGAAAACTAATTAAATAATACTTATTTTAATTGAGAAGATTTATAACTTTAAAAATAAAATTTATATTTTTTATTAAATTTTAATATTTATCCCCTAAATCATAAAAAACTAAGAAAATAATAATTATTTTAAAAGAGTTCGTAGATAAGTATTTTTTTAATTAGAATTAGATATTTCTTGAGAAAAAAATTATTATTGCTTTCATAATACACTTTTAATAATTATATTAAAAGTAAATGATAGTTATTTTAAAAGAGTACAAATTCGTGTAAATTAAGAAAATTAAAAATATTTTCTGAAGGAAAATAAAATATAACTTTCACAAAAACCAATTTAATAATAATTATTTTAATGAGCATATACAAAAAAAAGTAAATTTAAAAATATAATTTATATTTATTATTTTTATTTCTCCATAAATATAAAAGGTAAGAAAATAATAGTTATTTTAAAAAATTCTGAGTTAGGTAAATTAAAATATGTTAACATCTATACTATATTAAAAGGAATGTATTATAAGGAGAAGATGACATTTGGCAACAATGTAAGTCACCATTTGTCCTATAAATATAATAATTAATTAAAATATTAATGTATCATATATTTATGTAAATGGTTAGTTTTTATAATTAAAAAGATCCGTATAAATCTAAAGCCTCCTTATAAATAGAAGAATAAACTTCAACCATTCTTCCTCATCCTCTTCTTCTTATGAGATTTTTATACTTATTTTTTAGTCAATTAATAATTGTCTTCAATTTACTTAATTTAATACATTTTTATTTTGTAGAAGTAAATTTTTTATTCAGTTTCTTTTAATAATAAACTATGACTCTCTAAATATGTTTACATTTTATTTGTTTCTTATATTCACTCATAGTTAGTACAAGAACCACCTGTAACTATTTTTTTATTTGATCTTGATTTTTTATTATGGTAATAATATCATATTAAAATTCTAACAATACGCTCTTTGAAATGCATATATCTATTTAATTATTAGTTTTTGTATATCAAGATTTTATTTCTTATGCGCAAATAAGGCAATTTTTATTCTATTTTTTTATAAGAAAAGAATATTTTCTCTATTATAGATTTTTGTTTTCATATTCACTAATAATTCATAAAAAAAAGTAAACTAATGCATAAAAAAGATCAAAACAAGTACAATGTAATCATGTCTTTTTCAATATTATTATTTAGAATTTTTGTCATGATGGTTCATATAATAATAGTATCATACATTTCTATGACATCTTGATCAATCTAAAGTCAAAATTGTGTCTTAAATGTAAACTTATATAACATGCATGAAAGAATATTTGATGTGGTAGAATATTATTATTTGTGAGCTCTTTTTTTATTAAAATACTGTTTGCAAACTCACATATTAGGCTCTTTAATGTAACAATATCATGCTTTTCATGTATATGACTCTCTCTTAACTCTCATTTCATAATTTTTTAATGTTGAATGTCAAAACAATAATTGTAAGTATAATGATGTCACAATGTGTCTCCATTTATAGAGTTTTTTTTAAAAAAAGAGACTATTCAATTTATCAATTATTAAATCTACAATGTTTCATGTTAACTATATTTTAATCATATTTGACTAAAGTTAATATGTTACATGTATTTTTATGAACACATGTAGTTATAGAATATAAAATAAAATTATGAGGCCAAAAACTTTTATATTAAATTTCAAATCATAAGACCATTTATATAAGAGAATATATTATTTTAAAATATAATTGATCATTAGTTAAAATATTAGATTGCTTATGGGGACTCTCTAATATTAATTTATATTTTGCTTAATTTGTATTTGTATATTTCTATATCTATTTACAACCATTTAACACTTAACAATATTTTGGTTTCTTCCTAAATTATTATTCATGCAAAAGTATAAAAGTTTTGTAACATATTTTTTGTTTCCTTTATTGTTCATATACTTATATAGGTGGACATTTGAAGTAGAAGATAGTTTTTATGCATATGACCATTGAATTAAATTTTTCATTACAAACTTATATGAGGCTCTTTGATATGGTAAGATCTTGCATGCATGGTCTTTGCTCAAATCTCACTCCACAGTTATTTTAATGTTGAATATCAAAACATTATTGTAATAAAACATACATTAATGGTGTCACAATATGTTTGCATTCATAGAGCTTTTTAAGTAAAGATGAACTATTATTTTATAGAATATTGAATCTTATGATATTTTTTGTTAACATTATTTTAATCATGTCTAATTATAAAAGATTATTATGATTGCATTTTTTATGCACACATTTACTTATAAAACACTAAAAAAAATTACAAAAGATATTTTTTTGTAAGAAAAATATTAAATCATAAGATTTTTTATAAGAAGTATATTATTTTAAAAATATAGTTGATTGCCACTTAAATCTATAAAATATTGAATAGCTTATCATGACATCAATTTATATTATGTTTAATTTATTTATATGAATTGACATATTCGTTTACAACTCTTTGATATTAAATTTATTTCTTCCTAAATTATTATTCATTCATAAGCTTAAAAAATTATAATACATTTTTAATTTATTTAATATTCATATAATGATGTGAACGTTATATATTTAAAATATTTATAATGTCATCTTCTATGTCAATTTAAATTTAAAAATTACCTGTTAAATGAAAACTTATATAACATATGTGCGAGGACATTTCTTGTATCATGATATGACCTTTACATTAACATTTTTTATGTAGACTCATATGATGAGCTTCTTTGATATGATAAGATATTTATGCATGCATATGACCTTTCTAAGTTCTCATTTTTTTGTTTAAACTTTATGTGAGATGGATATTTTTTTATGATCGTAATTGAAAAGATAAAACAACCTTAAAGAGATTAAAACTCATCATGCAAAAGCCATTATAAAAAAACATATTATATCATTCCATACCATTCAAAAGTTTTAAACAATAAAAAAATGTGATTAAATTAAAATTTTAATTAGATATGATTTCTATTGTAGCATAACAATTAAATAATAATTTCATAGAAAAATTAAATAAAATATATTTTATAAAATATTAGAAAGATATGTAGAATCTTTAAATTAACAATTAAGATAAAATTAAAATTTAATTGTATTTATCATCTTTGCGTATAATGTTATGTAAGGTGATGGAAAAATATATGTTACGAAAATGGAAAGAATTATAAAAGTAAATGTATATTTTAAAATGGTTTTTCTTATTTATTTTAAATTTTATTCATTAAATCTATTTTTTTTTGCATAAGAACAAATCAGGTTTTATTTGACTTTTATATGTTTTAGCAATATTATTAATTAATTTTAATAATCACATATAAATATGGTAAAGTGAAAAAATGATGATAAGTTGGTAGATACACGAAAAGTAAGAGAAAATATGAGAGGAATAAAAATTATAATGAAAAGAAGATTGCAAATACAATTTATGTAAAAGAGAAATATCTAAATAATCACAAATAAAACATCCAACTAAATTAAATGAATATTTCAATACAATGGAAGGAAAAAAGTTGCACACATTTTATTTTTAACTCATTTTAAAATAAATTTACAAAAATATAATTAAATTTTATATAAAATGAATATAAAAAAAAATTAAGAATCATTTATTTAAAATATTTTTTTTTTGTTTTGAGACCTTCCACGCATCCCGTGGGCACTAAACTAGTAACAAGACTAAAAGTGTAAGAAAAAATTATCATTTAAAAAAACCTAACTCAAGTAGATTAAAAAAAATAAAATTCTAATCTAATATAATTATTGGAGCTATTTTTTCCTCGCCCTAAAAATTATATTTTTTTTTATAAAAGTCTAATACATCAGATTATTTTGTGGTAAAAAAGTAAGGTAATATATATATATTTCTTATGTCATATGTCAAATCTACAAAATTTTAAAAATAATTATTTAAAAAAGTAAATAACAATTAAATAAATGATAATTATTTTAAAAGAATTACAACTTAAAAAATAAGAAAACTTGGCACATTAATTACTAATAGAAATTTAATCTAAATAATTATATATTTAATTATATTTGATATTTTTTTATAGTTATAATAAAGGAATTCTACATTTATTAGTTTCAGAATTATTATTTCCCCTCAAAAAATAAAAAAGTAATAAACTAATATTCATTTAAAAAAGTCAAATAAATTATTAAAAATATTAAAATTAATTTTCTAGAATATTTGCACCATGAAAAATATAAAAACATATTTATTATTTTCAAGAGTCCTAACTCAAGTAAATTTAGAAAATTCAAAATACTGCACTATCAATTGTTTTAAAAAAAACTAATAATTGTTTAAAAGAATGTCAAGTAAATAACTAAGAAAGATTAAAATTTAATTTATTAATATTTTCAGAATATCTTCTCCTTCTCCATAAGAAAATAAAAAAGTTAAGAAATTAATTGTTGCCTTTAAGAGTCCTAACTAAAGTAAACTAAGAAAATTCAAAATATTAGTCCTAAACTACTAATTGTTTAAAATAAGTCTTAACTCAAATAAATTATTAAAAAATACTGAAATTTTAAATTATTAATATTTTCACAATATTTGCCCATGGAGAAATAAAAAATTAAGAAAATGATTGTTATTTTTAAAGAGTTCTAACTAGAGTAAATTAAAAAAATACTAAAACTATAATTCAAAATGAAGAGTACATTAACAATTACTAAACTAATTAAACAATAAAAGATATGATAATTATTTTAAAGTAAATTTATGAAAATTTTAATTTTAAATTTACAATTTTTTTTTGGAATTATGGTTTATTAGATAATAATGATGATTTATTTTGAATGAGTACAAACTCAAGAAAAATATAGAATTATATTTAGTATAATTTTAGTTATTTTTTTTAAAAATATAATGGTATATTCATAAAATGTCCAATATAGATAAT
Organism: Pontederia paniculata; assembly: GCA_001647135.1. Taxonomy (NCBI): domain Eukaryota; kingdom Viridiplantae; phylum Streptophyta; class Magnoliopsida; order Commelinales; family Pontederiaceae; genus Pontederia; species Pontederia paniculata. Next base: position 33,760 of record LTAE01001904.1, on the reverse strand, counting down.
TTTTTGATGCAAAATAATGAATTTATACATATAAAAATTCTTCATAAATTACATTCGCTATTATTATATAGTGTTTGAGTTAAAATAATTATTAACTTATTATTACATAATTAAATAATTTATACTTTTATGTGAGAAAAAAATAAAATTGTATTCATTACTAAATATTTTGATGCTACACGTTTATATTTTAACAATACGTTTTTTATTTTTATTGTATAAATTATTTTAATTATCGTTATAGTTTATAAATTTTTTATTTAATCTTAAATTTTTAAACACCAGAAAGATTGAGTTGACTTATAAAATAATAAATCTTAATCTTCATATTTTTATTTTAACTTTTTTTAAAAAAAAATTATTTTCGTATTAATTTTTTACTGTTAAAATTTGAATAATTAAATATGGAAATTAAACTGTGATAGTTATGTTTGTTAATTTTAAATATATTCAATAGTTTTTTTTTATAATAAGTTTAGGTTAGAATTGAATAACGGGTAGAATTATCGAATTATGACGTTTAATTATTTATTTTTCTTTTGTAAAATAATTTGTTATATAAAGTTGAAAAAAAATGTTATGATAATTCAGTTGAAATATTTATATTATAATTTCTTTAATATTCGTGCATAGATTAATGAGAATAAAATTTTAAACTTGGCCCACATATGCATCGTCCGCCAATTTATTAAAGGGCGGGCATTGAGGAACTACTTGATTGAGAAATAAGATCAAATTTAAAATCTTATTTCCTTTTTTTAATCAAATAATTATATTTATATTTTGTGGACTTCATCACATTAATTGTAAGAAAAGAAAAAAAAATAAGTTAAAAAAGTATTGGATTAAATGATGAATTAAAAAATTTTATCCTACGAATAATAAATGGCCAGCCAAACGGGGGCCTGAGGGATCCCTCTCACCGACTCAGATGCAATGAAACATCAAGCGCTCTACGTATTGTGCGAGACGACGCGGCGGCACCAGCCAGACGTTCGATCAAATGCCCGAGAGCAATGGTGTCGCATTCTACCGCCTTCCCCTCGGTACCGAATCCCTCTCCGCCATCCTCCGCGCCTGTTCCGCTGCGCTCCGCCTCGGCCTCCAGGCCCATGCCCACGCCGTTACCTCCTCCCTCGCTGCTCATCCCCTCGTCGCCGCGCGCCTCGTCGACATGTACTCCCAGAACCGCCGCCCGGCAGCCGCCGCCCTGGTGTTCGACACCTCCCCTACCGCCGCCCGCTCCAACCGCGTTCTCTGGACCACCCTCATCGTTGCCCTTGTCCGCAACGGCTGCGCCGTTGCCGCCATGGACAGGTTCTCCCGGATGCGGACGGAGGGCGTGGCGCCCAACCACTTTACCTTCCCTACCGTTCTCGCGGCCTGCGCCTCGGAGCTCGCCTTCCGCTTTGGTCGTCAAGTCCACTGCTGCACCATCCGCACGGGGTTTAACTCCAGTCCCTTCGTTCAGAGTTCCCTCGTCAATCTCTACTCCAAGTGTGCTGACCTTAGAAGCGCCAGACAGGTCCTCGAATCGTCTGATTCTGACGACGATTCCATCTCGTGGAACGCCCTCATCGTCAGCTCCACTCAAGCGGCTCTCCACGCGGATGCCCTCTCCCTGTTTGTTGAAATGCACCGTCGAGGCCTCGAGCTCGATGACTTCACCTACCCCTCTTCGCTCATCTCTGCTGCGTCGGCCGGCTACTTGAGCACGGGAAGGTCCATCCATTCGTTAGTTTTAAGAGCCGGATTCCAGTCCCACGTGCACGTTGCTAATGCGTTGATAGACGCGTATGCAAAGCTGGGGAGCTTATCTTGCGCACGTCAGGTGTTCGATCAGATGCTAACAAAGGACGTGGTGACTTGGACGTCCCTCCTCCACGGATTCGCCCGTCATGGGGCGCATGACGCCGCCCTCCGGCTCTACTCAGAAATGCGTGCCCACAGCATACAACCAGATGAGTTTGCTGTATCCGGGGCGCTGAGCTCCTGCGCTGGGTCGACTGTGCCGGAGCTCGGCCGCCAGGTGCATGCTGCGGCCCTCCATTGCGGCCTCGACATGTCCCTCTCAGTGTCCAATGCGCTGGTGACCATGTACGCCAAGAGCGGGGGCATCGACGACGCCCGGGCCGCCTTCATTGCTGCGCCTTGCCGTGACGCCATTACATGGACAGCCTTGATCGTGGGGTGTGCCCAGAACGGGCGTGGATGGGAGTCCCTCCGGCTCTACGACGACATGCTCAGTGATGGTGCTAGACCAGATCGTGTAACATTCATCGGCTTACTATTCGCGTGCAGCCATGCCGGCCTCATCGAACCTGGTCGAGCCTATTTTCGATCGATGAAGGACGTCTACGGCATAACTCCCGGCACGGAGCACTACGCGTGCATGGTCGACCTACTGGGGCGAGCGGGCAGGGTGGAGGAGGCCGTGGATAGATGATATTCAAGCTGGACCCCGCGGACGCCGTGCCGTACGTGATGCTCTCCAACATGTACTCCGCGGCCCGGCGGTGGGACGACGCGGCGCGTGTCCGGGCTCTGATGAAGTCGCGCGCGGTGGTGAAGGCACCCGGGCGCAGCTGGGTCGAGGCGGACGGGGCGGTGCACGTGTTCCACTCGGAGGACAGGACTCACGCGCAGGCGAAAGAGATCTATGAGAAGGTGGAGGAGATGCTGCGGAGGATAAAGGAGGAGGAAGGGTACGCCGCGGACGTCGGGTGGGCGATGCACGATGTGGGAGAGGAGGGCAAGGAGAGGGGGCTGTGGCACCACAGCGAGAAGCTGGCGGTGGCCTTTGGGCTCATCAGCGCACCGCGCAGCAAGCCCATCAGGGTGTACAAGAACCTGAGGGTGTGCGGCGACTGCCACACGGCCATCAAGCTGGTGGCGAAGGCGTATGGCAGGAGCATCATCTTGCGTGACGCCAATGTGTTCCATCACATGAGCAGCGCGGGGGTGTGCTCTTGTGGGGATTATTGGTGAGTAGGTTGCGTCGAAGAAAAAGACACGACGACCACTGAGTTCATTTTGTTTGGTGCCTCACTGCCGCTGCCATGACGCCCCATTTTCCAGTCTGTTGGTGCGGCAGGCGGATGCTTTGCAACATGGCAACAAGACGGAGACGCGTGGCTTCAGAGATGGAGGGGGGAAGACCATCAGGATCAGGACAAGGACAGGAGTCGATGCAGAGTTCCCACAAGGAACACTTTGGTGGTTGATTCTGAGATGGAAATTTTTTGTGGCTAACAGTGGTTGCTGGGGAGGATATTCTGGAACAAAGTTTGGAAGATTCATTTTCCACACTAGGCGATTTCTCGGCCACAGCCGGTCTTGTCCTCATGAGCGGTGAGGATTTTACTTTGAGGGTGTTGCAGCTTCACCATTTCATTTTTCTTGCACCAAAGGAGGTTGAAGAAGAAAACACATTGCATCCGGAGGTTGTTGAGAGATTTTTTTTCTCACAAGTTTTAGACTTCAAAATAAATTATTATTCTTGCTCATTTGAGGAGCTTGTCCAACTAGAATTATGGCATTGTAACAGTAATTCGAACCTGTCTTATTCCACTGTGGCATGAATTCGAATTATTTGCACTAGATAATGAAACATAATAAAATACGACTATCCTCCATCTCTGATTAAAATTGTAGTGTAGTCAGATTCTTTGGTAGGTGATGGTAGTTAAGTCATATGGTTATTTTATCTAGTAAGTGGAGTGTTAAGCAGTTTTTGTCTGGTTGCCTTTGAAAAAGTAACAAGAAATTAATGGTTAGTGCCAGTAATGATTAATTTTTAGATTATCGGTTATCCGGAGTTCACTTTATTTTAATTTTACAAGTAATTTATATTGTATGCAATACAGGTTGTTTGTGAAATGACAATCTGAATTGTCTTCACAAGCAATGTGCTATAATTTTTTTTCACATTTGATCTTTAAAATTTTATTTAACTAAATAATAATAATAGTCAAATAAATAATAATATAATATTTTATTAATTAATATAATTATTATTAGTCACTATAGTAATATTTTTTATCATTAAATAGATTATTCTTATTATTTCTACTAATTTTAATATCAACATTATTAATTAATTATAATTTTGATATATTATAAATAATAAATAATTAATTATTAATTATTTTGATATAATAATATTATTATTTTATTATTTTTTAGATAATTGTATACTACTTATTTTATATATTTTTTTATTTGATGTATAAATTTCATGAATTTAAGTATGTATTTGTAATTCGAGTTCACATAATTTAAATTAAATTTATAAATTTAACTTTATTATTTAAAGGTATTTTGGTAAAAGTTTTATACTATTTATTAATTTTTGTAATATAATGAATAAAATAATAAAGATTGTTATGCACATTGTGTACGCGTGTGCTGGTAATTTAATTAGTAATAATTTTTGTGAAAAACAATATAGATTGATAGGTAATATGTAAAGTAATGTAGTGACCGCAACTTAAAGGCAATTTCAAAAAATCAAATTTTATTTTACTTTTGAAATTATTTTGGTGCTAAAAAACTTCTGGATCTACGAGCACACACATGAAATTGCTCCAAATATTCATTTAGAGTAACCTTCAAATAAAAATCTCATGTATGTTTTTATAGTAATATTCCATGCATCTTAATATTTCTCTCGAGTTACGTTGAAATTATTCTTATTTAATATTATTAAATAGGTTAAAGTAAAAAAAATATGTCATATAGAACTTATTAACCGTTAATTATTTGGTTCAATTACTTAGTGAATTTAAATTATGGTGAATGGGCAATTATAGCCTAAAGTTAAGAGAGAAGAGAGTACTAATTAATATTAAAGAAAAAATTACATAAAAAAGTTTCAACTTTTATATTTATTTTAAATATGATCTAAACTTTTGTTTGTGAATATAAATCACCAACCTAAACTTTTTCTGTTGGATAAAAAACACCAACTTTAATTTTTTTTCTCATATTTAACCTCATAATATCTTTTAAAAAAAATAAGTATGGTACTATAAATTTATTAGGTAACAGAATACTATGTAGACAATATTATTGGTACCTAAAGGTATAAAAAGAATAGAAAAATATTAATATTTCTGTGAGTTGTTAATAATCATTATTCTTTGTACCGAAAAAGTAGTTGTTCAATAAATAATATAAAAAAATAAAGACAATGAATAATGAAACTATTAGAATTATTATTTGGTTTAAATTATACATTTATTCTTTGTATATACAAAAATAATATAACATTAAACTTGATATTTTTTAAATTAAATATTACGAGGCTAAGAGAAACATTTAAGGGATCGTTTGGCGCGTTTCCAATTTTTTTAACTGGTAATTTAGATCACCACTAAAATAAATTACCACTTTATAAATTACCAGTAATATTATATATAGTGTTTGGTAAGTAGCAAAAATATAAATTATAATTTAAATTATAAAATAAAAAATTATTAAAATACTCTCCAAAATTATTGAATTAAAATAAATATAAATAAAAAATAAAAAAGTGAGTTAGGTCAAAATATGAGTTTATATTATTAACTATTTGTAAAATAATTTAAAAAAAATTAGAAGATTATGTTGAACATAATTATTTTGTAATAAAATATAAATATGTTTAAAGTTCGGTTGAAATAATAATTTTGTCAAAATGCATGTCATCTTGCTGGTAATATGGGAAGATACCTCACATGTGTGCTATCTTCATTATTAGTGAGGTGGTAATTTAGATTATTAAAAATCACCAGTAATCTGTTGCAGTCAAACGTGATAATATAGTGAACCTTGAGAATTTTAAATTATATAATTGGTAATCTATGTGGATTACCTCGTACCAAACGTCCCCTAAGAGAACATTTTTTCTAGAGGTAATCTTTTCACATTACTGGTAATATTATATTCACTTGTTTTAATTTTACAGATAATCTACAATGATAGACAATGCAGATTGCTTCTGAAGTGCTGGATTGCCCATAAAAGAGGAGGCAATGCACCTTATCACTTGAGTGGCAATCGAATAAATGATAAAAACAAGAAAATAAATTTAATATAATATTTTATTAATTAGTATAATAATTATTAATTAACATAGCACTATTTTTATTTTTATCATTATCATTAAATAAATTATTATTATTTCTACTAATTTTAATATTAGCATTATTAATTCACTATAATAGATTATTCATATATTATATGTAATAAATAATTTATTATTAATTAATAAAATATAATAATAATTTAGAAAATTATTATTAATTTTCTATTATTAGTTTTAAAATTTTGTATATGCCTATTTTATACATTTTTTTGTTTGATTTATAAATTTTATGAGTTTGGGGTATATGTTTGTTATTCAAGTTCAAAGAATTTAAATTAAATTTATATAAATTTGTAAACTTAATTATTCCGTTCATGATTATTTTGGAAAAAAAGTACATGATTAATTATTTTTTTATATAATAAATAAGATAATAAAGATTATCAGACACATTACCTATACGTATTAAATAAGGTAATGTACATTGCCGGTAATTTAATAAGTGACAATTTTTTTATAAGAAATGTGGATTGCGAGGTAATGTACAATTGCAATATGAATTTAAAACTTTTACCATTTTTTATTCAACTAATATCGAAGTTTGAATTTTCTTTATAATTTTCCCAAAAATAATGATATTAAATATTTTATATTTTTAAAGTACAAAAATAAATGACTACAAATAAGACTTTAAAAAGATACTTTTACTAATTCAATCTGCTTATCCATTTTCACTGTTGAAAAAACATAAAATAGTCTATACTTAAAATAAAAAAATAAATCGTAGTGAATCAAGAACGTTCCTTCTCGTCCATTTCCCAATTCAATGATCCAGATGTTGCCATGTGGGCAGTCCTGGCTCTCAAAATTCTCGTTGCTGTACCCATCACTACCTTTTTTCATGTCCAGGGCCGCTTGGTTTCGTGGCTCTCAAATTTCACCACCTATCAAAGGATAAAATACATACCGTAAAAAAAGGAAAAAGAAAAAAAAATCTCAATTTCCATGGACAGGTCCTCCCACAGTCTTCTTGCTTCCAGCCCCCTCTTCCTTTATCTCACGCTCTCCTCCTCGTCTCCACAAAAATATATGGCATTGCGCGCCTACTAAGCGATGCAGACCTTGTGGAGGCCGTCGTGCCTCTGCTCTCTTTCCCCTTCTTCCTCTCCTCGTTTGCTCCCCGCCCACTTCTTCGCCTCCCCTTCGCCCTTCTCCTCGCTGTCCAGCCTCCGTGCCCGCCGCCTCCACGCCTTCCGCCCACCTCTCTCCTCCTTCAAGGAGACCAAGAAGTTCACCCTGCGCAAGGCTTCCGAAAACGTTCCCCAGAACCTCAAGCTCGACGGCCGCAAGGGCGCCGGCGACGGTTCCGCCTTCGACGAGGAGGAGGAGGGGGAGCTCGGCGGGGATGCCGCCCTTAAGGGGACCGTTCTCGCGGGGCTCCTCCTTGTCGGCGTCATCGGGGGTTTCGGGACCGTTGGTTACGTGTACAGGGACCAGATTAATGCTTTCCTCACGCAGTTCTCCGGGTTCATCGAAGGTATGGCTTGTGGCCCAAAATTTCAATCTTTCGTATCGATTTCTAGCGGAATGATGTGCAGCGTGCTAAAGGTCGGATTTTGAGTGTCATTAAGGTTAGGATCATGTCGAAGCGCTAATAGTTGGGAATATCGTTCTGCTAATTGTGCTGTGGGCTTTTGAATCGACGTGGATGCTTTCATTCATGGGATTTCTCAAAACCTGCTTCGTTTTTGGTATAAACGAACTTAAAATTCAACTCAGGATACCAAAAAAAGCCGTTTTTTAAGTGCTTAAACTTTTTAAAGTATCATGAAAGATATGCTCTTTATGAGGAAAACGTGTGATTTTTGGTATAGTAGCAGTGACCTCATATGTAATGCGTGAAATTAATGCTCATGTAGTTTATCTTTTTCTACAAATCCACGATTAATGTATGAAATCTATTGAATATCATATATCTCTATGTTTTGTGGAATCAGGTTATGGCCCCGCTGGGTATGCTCTATTCGTACTTGTTTATGCTGGTCTTGAGGTGAGCATGGGAAAAGGTTATTTCTTCATGTAAAGTTGTTCTTTAGCATCCAAAACTTACAGGTAGCTGTACTGAATTTTTTGTCCTTCTAGATTTTGGCAATTCCGGCTATTCCATTGACAATGTCAGCAGGGCTTCTTTTTGGTACCGTTACTGGTACCATTATTGTTTCAATAAGTGGAACGGTAATTAACTTTCTGGCAGATGTTTTCTTTTGACAACATTCCGAATCAAACCGGTGAAGTTAACTTTGGGTTCTTCATAATTATTATGTTTTCCTTTCAGGTGGCAGCAGCAATAGCATTCCTTATTGCTAGATATTTTGCCCGGGAACGTATTCTTAAGCTGGTGGAAGGGAATAAAAAGTTTTTGGCAATTGATAAAGCAATTGGAGAGAATGGATTCAGAGTTGTTACACTTCTTCGTCTTAGTCCTTTGCTCCCTTTCTCTTTAGGGAACTATCTATATGGCTTGACATCCGTCAAATTTGTTCCTTATGTCTTAGGAAGGTCAGCTATTCACATTCCGTTAATGTGGCTATGTACTGTTTCATGTTGCTTTATTTTTTTAAATAAACCTTGTTAGATGCACTTTTTTTCTGTTACGAGGTTCATGGTCCTTGTTAGATGAATATTTTTGTTTGTGAGGGATGTCAGAAATGATTACAAATGGAATATCCATACAGTTAAAGAAGTTCATCTCTATGAAACTGAAGAAAAATAAAGTGTTTATGTTAGTAAAATTGAGAATTGGTTGGTTTAGATAAAGTACTTACAAGTTAGAAACAACAGAATTAAGACATTTACTGTTTTTGTTCTATGTTATGACTTTGTTAAAATACTTTGAATGTTGTATGCTTGAGATTGTTTTTCTTTCTTTCTTCCTTTCTTATTTCTTTTACCCTATGACAAAAAGTAAGAATTGTTTCAGATAATAAATTAAAGAGGGAAAGTGGTCATTAGGTCATATTGTTTGTACTTTATTAATCAGCATCCATATTTGTAAGAAGTATGACTGCAGTGATACGACTCATATGTTTGTACAGTGAGATGACTGGACAATGTAAGTTGAAGTTTCTTGTTTACAAGACTGTACTTATAAACAAGAAACTTTAACTTACATTTGTTGAGACATCTATTCAACTTACACAGGTTTCTTGTGTGGGTTTGATGAATAATAATGCTAAACGAATCAATCCTGTAAACAAGAAACTTCACTTACTCTCAAAAAAGGAACTTCAACTTACATTTGACGAGACATCTATTCAACGTATACAAGAAATGAGTTTCTTGTGTGGACTTGATTTAAAATAATGGTAAAACTTATACGAATGAACAACTGATTTAGCTGTAGCGTGAGTGCTACAAGCTGCAGTTAAAGGTGAGAAACTTATTCTTTTCTTCTGCATGTTCATCAACAACTGAATATGCAACTTTATCCTTACCACATTTGTCACGGAGATATGGTTTAAACAAGCTATGATACTGCAAAGCCAAATTTAATTAATTTTAGTGATTTATCTTTGCCGTGAAATAAAAAGGATTGATATTCTCTCAACAAAAGATGTTTGATATTCATATTAGTGTAATCTAATGTATTATGTGGAATTAATCCTGTCATTACCCCATTATTACCCTTTTCAGTACATGGAATTGCAAGCCTGATTAATTAATCATGAATCAGATTATTTTCCTCTAACTCAACAAAACAGCATGGACCTCTCAATTAAACCATTTTGCTCTTGGTCCCAATTCAGTACTAAGCAAGTCAGAACTGAAATATTTGTTTGAGAAATTCTCTGAGTTGACTTGCCATTTCCATGAAGAATATAGTTTGACAACCCTAAGTTCAAAGTTATCCTTTGCCCTACAAAAGATCATAACGAGAAGGTATTGCTAAATTTACTGGACAAACCTAAAAAATACATATTTTCCTTGGTAAGCTTGATCCGAAGATTCCTTAACATGTATGAATCAAGAATAATGAAAGTTTGCTTGCAATTTAATCATTTCAGATTTGAATTCATGAATCACTTTTTGTGGTATGTAGTTGGTTGGGGATGCTTCCAGGCACATGGGCTTATGTTAGTGCAGGCGCATTTGGGCGAGCATTAATTGTAAGTTTTTCTGGCATACAATGTATGATATGTGATTATACTTTTTCGACCATGAAATATATGACCTTCAGGAATTGCATGTTTAACCTTCATAAGCATGCATAACTATTGATGTCTAGAAAAGGATCTCTGTTTGTACCATTATATGCTTTACGTTAGTGAATTTTGTACTGAGGTTGCGTTCGTTTGGACAAATATTTCTTTCTTTTTTTCTTTTCTTTGTTAACTAGAAAATATTTGATCAACCAGAAAATTCATATACCACTTTGGGAAAAATGCATAATGGGCCAAACATTGAATTAATGAAGCTGCTCGATTATTAACATTCTAGTTAATAATCCTTTTCCCTGTTCAAAAAAAAACTTTGGGAAAATTACACTAGAAACATTATGAGAAAAATATTCTCCCTCTTTTTTTGCAAACTTTTATTCACTCTCATGTCGTATATAAAAAAGTAATTGTTTTCGATTTTTTTAACTTATTTTGGTATAAATTCAAAAACATGAAAACGAGTTAATTTTGAAAAAAATGTTTTCATTGATTTCATTTCCTTTTTAATGTATTTTAGCCTTCCTTTTTAATGTATTTTCAATGACAGAAGCACAGCTCGAAATGAATGTTTTTTCTCATCTGGGACAAAGTCCCTTGGATTCCCTTTTGGTGGCAATAATCTCCAAAAAGAATTCACATATTTCCTACAGAACATATTGTACAATCTTGGGAAAATGAGATAGTGAGCTCTTGAAAATTAAGTGGGATGTTTTTTTTATTTCTTGGATCAGTTGTATAATTCACATATTTCAGTTTTAATACCATGCGGACGACTGTGTAATCTACGCATCATCCTTCCTTTCCTTAAGAAGAAACTCCTTGCAGGTCTCGTACTTGTCTGCCCATAAGAACTACTGTAATTGGATATACCTAGATTCTGGTTACTTGAGATTGAAGTATTTTTTTGACAACTCAAAATATTGACCAATATACAGCTGTATTCAGTTTTCTATTTAGTTGTCTGCATCTATATCGCCTCTTTCTTTCCTGACCCAACATTGTGATAGTATATACCACTGGGGAATAAATCTCTTCCATTTCCTTCTGCAATAAGATTTGTTCAATATAAGCAACATCACATATCTGACATCAGATGAAGTAAGACATGCTTACAATTAGCTTGGGATTGTCAAGATCTTGGCATGTACCTGACTGATTCTTCAAATTGTGCATGTTAAAGCTGTATGGTTTGGGCTTTTCTTTTCGAAAGGGAAAAGGATGGCTGATCTTTTGTCAATCATCCAATTTTATTGAAATGAGCTATGGTATAAATATATACAAGTATGAAAATCATAACAAAGAGATCCATCCCCATCTGAATACACATACATCGTTGTCTCCATATGATCCACATGTATGATTCGGGCTTGATTGCTTGAGTATGTCAATGGCATTTAATTCTTTTAGCTCACAGTCAAGAAACTAGTTTATGTGCCTAAACTAGGAAAAACTTGTATTTTCCTAGGCACAAGAGATACTCCTGACAGAAAATTGAACATTGTAGTTGGTCCATATGATGACTTGGCTTTGATAAAGAACATATAAAGTTATAGAAAAGAGTCGTCACGAAATGTCACTTTCTTTATTCTTTGATGAATACATTATGAAATAATCCTATGCAATAACTAAGCAAACTCCCTTGAAAGCCAAAGGACTTTTTCATGAGTTATTATAAGCATCTAATTGACATTAGAAATTTGGAACTGACGCAGTGAGGATCGTAAGTAGAGGAGATTATAAGTTTCAAGCGAATTTCAAAAGAGGTTAATTCGAAAGCACCACCAAAAGGCTTGATAAGATTGTTTATAGCACTATCAGGCATTACTCGGAATCCACTGAAGAAGAACCACACAAGTTTCTTGAATTAAATTAATATTATTTGGATCGATTTACAAAATGAAGATCGAAGGCCTATTTATAGGTTTTTATAGGGGTGTTCACCGGGTCGGGTCGACCCGTGAAACCGACCACCCAAACCGACCCAAACTGAATTGGGTTGGTTCGGTTTCTTGGTCGGGTCGGACCCGACCCGACCCGATCAAGACCCGACCTTGGACGGGTCGGGTACGGGTTGGAAAATTCCAGCCCGAATCAACCCGACCCAATCCGATGACCCAATTTTTTTCTTTACTTTTTTGAAATTAAATTAATTTTAATTTAATTTAAAGGTTAAATTTAATTTAAAATTTAAAATATATCATAATAAAATATTTTAAAAAGCTTTTTTATGTTGTAAAATGAATATTCGGTTCGGATTTGGGTTCGGGTCGGGTTCAACCCGACCCGTGAACACCCCTAGGTTTTTATAACTAAATCCTAAACAATCTAAAGAACTAAAAGATAAAAACTAATAATATTTAGATAAGATTCTAAACTAAATCAAACTTTATCGCCTATCCTATCTATCCTATATCAGTCTCTCATTTAAAAAAAGTTCGACCTCGAACTCTGAAAGTTAAACCAGGAGGGTCATGTTTCAAATATCGTTGAGGTCTTGGCTTCTTTCTCAACTTATTAGATGGATCATCCATAGCAAGTAGATTCTAGAGCACTGATATTGTGCTGAGAGCTTATTTTGAAAATTCAATACGAAGAATGAAATGTATCAAAATCAATTTGAAGCATCGAAAGTAAATCTGATTTTTTGCCGAGGAGCTTGCTCTGATCTTATCATTCATCTCTTCAATATATTTATCTTCTTTCTGTTCGATGAGGGTTGTCAACAGTGTCAAACTTATTGCAACTTCATCAAATTTGGGCTCTACTTCTGATTCAACCTTAAATTTTTTAAACAGACAAAAAGTACTTCATCAGATAAGTATTCACTAGCACAATTTTTTCAATGTTATCTTGGAGATCTTCAATTGGAATAGTAGACAATTGCTTTTCACAAGATTGCACAAATTCTAAAGAAGTATCAGGCATTCAATTGATTATGTTATCTAATCGGAGCTGGACCTTCTCAATCGATTTCATTCTGTCTTAATGAACTTGCACTCTTGCATAAATTGTCTTTCTTGTTGACGCTGCATAGTTTGTTTTTCTTGTTGGCACTTCTGTGAGTTTTAAAATCGTAAATGTTGATAACTTGATATGATGGAGGTAAGAAGTGTTCTTGTAGCTATCTCTTCAACTTCTTCCACATCTGAACGGGTTGCTTCTAATAACAAGCTCGGAGTCATTTGATCTCTTTCCACCATGCTAACACTGTTTGAATATGTTGACAACTAGTTTGGCTTCTTGATGCTCTGGAACATTCCAATATTCAAAAAAATGGTCAACCTTGAAAACTCATTTAAAAAATTCATCAACGTAAAAATACCCACTAAATGAAGGTGGATTTGTCCTCATCTTGTTGTTCAAATAAAATTTAAACAAAACAGAAAACAAAATGAAAACAATTAACTAATAAACCTATAATGGGAAAAAGTAAAGGAAAAGAAAAATATGATCCGGCGAGATGAAAAAGTAAGAAACAAATATTGGATAGACAAATGACGCAGTTTGGCTAGGGGAAAAAAATAAGAAAATAATAAGAATATGACAAAAAAGGTTACTATTAATGATAAAATTGAGCGAAGATGTACGATGGGATGTAATCAAGAAAAAAAAGAAAAAGTTATGGACTTGAAAAGGTGAGATGGGTAATAATTGAATAATGGATGAAAAATGATGGAAGGGAATAAAACCGTGAAAGGAAAAAAATGAAAAAGAAAGAGGTTACCAGATGTGACAGAAAAAAAGAAAAAAAATGTTGTTGGTGATGTGTGGTTAAAGCAATTATGATCTGCTACTTCTTTTTTCTCCAAATGCTTTGAAATAAAATGGTGAATGAAAAAAGTAAAAAAAATAGAAAACAAAAATATGGAAATGCAGAATGATAATGGATGGATGATGTGAACACGAGAACGGAGATCAAAATCTCCTCGAAAGCCTGATATCACTTGACGTAGCGAGGATCGTAAGTGGAGGAGGTTACAACTTTTAGACGAATTCCGAAAGAGGTTGGTGATTTGGAAGTACCATAAAAAGGCTTGATAAATTGGTTTATAGCACTATCAGGCATTACTCGGAATCCACCAAAAAGGAACCACATAGGTTTCTTGAATTAAATGAATATTAATTGAACCGATTTACAAAACAAAAGCCTACTTATAAGCTTTTATACATAAATCCTTGACAACTTAAAGAACTAAAAGATAAAAACTAATAATATCTAGATAAAGATTCTAAACTAAATCAAACTTCATCGTCAATCCTATCTATCCTACATCAAGAAGCATACAACTTGTAACAAACATGCCTCAGGAAGGAAACCATCATTGGGATTCCACTTTTATCTTTTGATGCTTGAAGGTGCTCTATATTCAACATCAATTTCTTTGTTACGGTTTAATTTTAATAAGAACTTTACTACTTTGTGGGGAATTGAATTTTGACAGTTTTGATCTGTCCCTGCTGGCTGCAGCAAGAAGAGTCAGAGATAGGCTTGTTAGGAGGAAATGTTCAACTGCTGACTCTAGGATTAGGCCTGTTAGCTACAGCTCTTGCTGCTGCATATGTTACTCGGCTTGCAAAGGTAACGGAACTGAAAAAACTCTGCTAGTGCTACTTGGCTTTCAACTTGGGTAAATACAGGAATCTACTACTTTATGCCTTCCTTTTAATATCTGTGTAACTGCTGAGTGATTAGCACTGCAGCTTGGCAGTCTATGAGTTTTCCTTTTAATATATCAGTTCGTCTTAGTTGTATATCCTTATCTAGTTACCTTTGTTTTGAGAGATAAAACAATGTTTGGTTGTTGCAGCTGAAGAGTTTTTTTTTAAATATTAGACTATACCTTAGCTTCTTATCCTACATTTGTTACCATCTATTAGTGACGCTAACTGTTTTTTTTAAAGGAAGTGATGCTAACTGTATTCACTTTATTTCTGATTTGGTTTGCATATTGCCATATTGTCATGTAAATTTCTTCTTTGTTTGTGGTTTTTGTTTTTGGGACTCTTTTTGTCTTGCGGGAAAAGGCATCCTTTTTGTATCCTTTCCTGATACAAAAAGGAAAGGATACAAATGGATGACTACCAACTCGTGTAGTCATCCTTTCTTCTTTCAAAAAAAAAAAACTTTCTTTGTTGTTATGGGGCTTGCTTAATAAATATTACATGATATTGCAGAATACTTGTTACACCTTAATGTATTACTAGTTTTTTATATGTTTGGCTCCATTCTGTGGGTAGAGATTTCTTTCTCCTTGAGAAGTAACTTATATGTCACCTTTCACCTAGAAAAGCTTATAGATCCTCTTGGCTGTTATCTAAGTTCAATATTTAGCTTGTGTCATGTTTATCAAGGACCTTTAGGTGATGCAGACAAAAATTGTGTATATTTCTTTAGGTAGCATTCATACAAAATAATTTTTTTTACAGAGATCAAATTGCTAGTAGAGGCCATTTTTTTTCTTGGTGTGCTTTTCTTTGAGGTGGAAGATATACGGTAAAATAGGATCTGCGAGGTTTTTATTCAGTGTCAATAAATTTGGATATCTCTTATTACTTGGGCTAAAAAGTTTGGATATCTTTATTATCCAATTTAAGTTTATGAGGTGTACACTGTATATTGTACCGATTTTAGCATGTTTTCCTTCATAACAGCGAGAGATCAATCAGAGTCATAACTGGAACTGAGAACCTGCCCCTTGAAACCAACAAGTGCAAATGAAGCTCTTAGCAGTTTGGATTTAAGTTTAACTAGATTAAAAGCAGGGTAAAATAAGATCTGAAAATTATGAGATCTTAATTCCTGAGATATTCTCGACTCTAGAGGAAAAAGTTAAGTCTTAATTAGTCCATTTGGAATTAGTAGACCGTCACAATTTTCATGTGGTGTCTTTCTTATCTCGTCTCGTTCTCTAATTAGTTATATGCTTACTGAACTATTCACTCTTTCTATTCCATAATGCAGGATGCTGTAAAAGATATGGAATAGGATGGGAGTACGTTGTTCAAAATTTTTCAAATCACTGGGTAGCCAGCATATACAAATTGTAATTAATAGGGACTTGTCTGTAAATTTCCTGCACCTTTTAGATGCATTTCATATAGTGCAATTGTCATTTTGCTTACTCTAACTAAAGGACTTGAAACAAAGTTGATTTCTTCTTCATTTGTTAGTTATATAATAAATAAAAAAAATATGGATAACTTGATATGGAACTATGTTTCAGACTGGCAAGTGTTTTTTGCTTTTTTCTATGTGAATGCCCCTCACTCTCTCTCCTCCCTTATTTCATTTATTTATTAACTTAATTCTTGAAATAATATAATTATTTTTTAATTCTAATTTTAAGCTAATTGAATAATATAAATATTAAGTTATTAATTAACAGTATTTTTTATCTTCTTATATTATTTCATCTTAAGTTGGTTTTGATTTGATATCTTCAAAATTATATTAAATTCTAAGTTGAACATAATACATAAATTATTTTACCTCGTTCCAAACAATTATTTATTTTAAGATACCTCGTTCAATATGATAAATTTTATTATAAAATAAATATTTACTATAATATTTTACTTTAATATAAAAAATATACATCATTCTTTTGGTTCAACATTTTTGCAAACATCTATTAAAATTATCTGTTAAATTAACTTTTTAATTTTCATCATTAATTTTTTAATTTATTCAAACATCATTAACAATTTAACTATTAATAAAAAAAACTTACTAGAACACAAGTTCCAGCTATCACAAGGTTTGCAAGTTGATACCTGATAGTTAATTCTGGATTGTGGGGTTGTTATGTGAAGTTAAAAATTTCTGCAGTTCAATTCGATAAGTTAATATTAAAAAAAATAAAAAAAAAGAAATGCGTTCATAATATCTAATACAATGTCCACCAAAGAATAAATTATATCTTGCAGCACCAACGATAAATAAGGATATGTATTATAAAATTATAATTTATTTAGTTTTCCTTATACTCCTCATCCCTTTCATCTTCATGAGACATTATTAGAAGTTGCTTTACATTGATTTTTTAACATTTAATTCTAGTATTGGGTTTTGTCTCTTTTTTTCTAATACAAGTAGAGGTTGATTGACATACCTGCTATAAAAAAATATAAGATAACGGAATTTGATATCATTTGTGAGTTTGTGTTGTGCATTTGTTCTTTAACTTTTTTTGTCAATGAAAAAAAAATATAAAAATAAAAATTTTCATAATTCATGCATTTTTATTTTACAACTAAACAAAGTACGCCGCATCTTCCACAACGCCTCCCACTCCCGCGTCATCCAGCGAGTTCAGATCTGTTGGAGCGTATCTCCTGACTCCAACAAATCGAGCGCTTCTTGTGCTCGTTCAATGACCACGATGGTCATAAAAAAAATAACATCTCTCACTTGACCGACGCAGTCATGCATATTTGACACTCCCACTATCCGTGTAGTGCAAACTTTGAAATATAACCTTGAAGTTCATTATCCATCAAACTTTAATCTAACTCAAATATTTTTGAATCTCATTAAACCAACATGTTTAATGAATGTGCATGCTGAAATTCTCTTTGTAAGAGAATCAACTAACATATCATTTGTAGGCATATAGGTCACTATGACTTCTTTTCGTTTCACTATATCATGTACATAGTGATACTCGGTCTCTATATATTTTCCTCTAAAATGGTTTGCTCCATTGTCTATCAAGCTTATTGTCGCTTAATTATCATAGTACATCTGTAATGGTCCATCGACCAAGTTGAACCCAAATTCTAAAAGAAAACGTCTAATCCATACTTCATGAGTAGTTGTCATATTACAGACAATGTATTCAACTTCTTGTGAGTGTCTAGTCACACATCCTTATTTCTTGCTTCCCATACATTTGCACCACCCGATAAGAACAAGTGATCCGATGTAGATTTTCGATCGTCAATATCCGTGCTGAAATTCATATTTGAATAACCTACAAGCTCAAATGAATCAACTTTAGTTGTACTGTGCCTTTAATATATTTAAGTATCCTCTGAATGACTTCCTAATGAGCTTTCCCAGGATTACTTTGATATATACTAACTAGGGCTTACGGGATAAGCCAAATCAAGCCTTGTACACAACATAGTATATATCAAGTTGTCCACCGCTTGTGCATAGAGAATATGTAAAGGTTCTTGTCCTACATTAGAACACTGACTTTTACATAGTTGTTTTCCTATCACAACAGGTGTTGGTGCTGGAGTGTTGTTCTACATCCTAAATCGTCTTAGTATCTTATTGAATATTGTTCTTGACTCAAACTCAATGTCCTTAAGTTCTTGTCTCGAGTAATTTAAATTCCAAAAACATAAGATGTATCCTATGTCTTTCATTTCAAATTTTTTGTTCAATTTTTCTTTTATCTCATTGAGCATTGTGACATCATTTTCGACGAACAAAATGTCATAGACATATAATGACGTTATAAC
Source organism: Pontederia paniculata (assembly GCA_001647135.1). Classification (NCBI taxonomy): domain Eukaryota; kingdom Viridiplantae; phylum Streptophyta; class Magnoliopsida; order Commelinales; family Pontederiaceae; genus Pontederia; species Pontederia paniculata. The sequence continues at coordinate 15,004 of LTAE01001904.1, read as the reverse complement.
AAATTTGCTCTCATTCTTCTTGATGTACACACAATGATCTAATTTATTCACAATGAATCCAAATTGGACAACTGTCGCATGAAACTTTTTTGTACCATTGACATGATGATTGATTTAAGCCATATAATGATTTTTTCAGTTTGTAAACATTATTCTCCTGATTTCCCACCTGAAAATCCTCAGCTTGTTGCATATATACGTCTTCACTCATCTCCATTGAGGAAGACAGTCTTAACATCCATTTGGAATATCTCCAAATTCATATATGCGACTAATGCTAAAATGATCTTAATAGATGCAAATTTAGCTATAGGAGAATATGTTTTCTGAAAATCAATGTCCACTTTCTGAATATAACCCTTGGTAACTAATCTAACTTTGTGCTTTACCATCAACGATGTACTTTTTCTTGAATATCCATTTGCAACCTATGGACTGCCGATTGATAAGCAAATCACAAAATGCTTATACGTCGTTTCGATGAATAGAGTCTAACGCATCTCTCATGGCAGCCAACCATGATACAGAGTCCTCCAAAAGCAACTGTTTCATTATAAGAAATATGATATGTACAATCTTCTATATCAACATCAATGACGTAACACAAAGCCTCACATTCGTATAGCTGGTAGTCGTCTAAATATGCGGGCATCATCCGGGGCCTCTTGTTGCCGATTATACTCGTGGATTGTATGGATTCATCCACTTCTTTCAAATGTATGATATCTTGTATATTATCTCCTACTATTAGACTTATGTCCAATGTGTCTTGTTCTAAGTCGACTTCAATATTCCCAAGAATAATCAAAGACTCACGACCCTCTTCTTTATGCACATCTTCCTTTTCATTCTCAAGGAAGGTTGCATCTCGACTCTCGATAAGACCTCGCTCATTATGGAAGAATCTATACCCTTTGGGTGTATCACTATATCCTATAAACCTACATGTCACAGTCCTAAAGTCTAGTTTGTCTTTAAGCTGACTTGGAACTAAGACATGCGCTTCATATCTCCATTTTTGGAGATGGCCCAACTCGAGCTTCCTGCCATTCCATATTTCATATGACGTTAATTCTATGGACTTCTTGGAAATTTTATTTTGTATGTAATTTGCAGTTATCATTGCTTCACCCCCAAAAACTTTTGGGAAGATCAGAATGTGACAACATACATCTTACTGCATTCATCAAAGTCCATTTTTTTCTCTCTGCCACACTATTCTGTTGTGGCATATAAGGCATTGTAATATGCCTACATATGCTTTCCTGAATGCAATGTCTCAAACTCCCGGGAGGTGTAGTCCCCTCTTATATTTTCCAACACCTTTAACGGCCAGATAGGTGTTGTTCCCCATGAATATCCTCTGTTCTTCAGTCTTCAGCTCTTTGAAGTCCATCAGGTTTTCTTTGGTCTTCGCGACGTGGCGGGTCGAACTAGGGTCGATCCACCATCCTTCAACATATGTCGTCGCAACATTGCACTCGACGACTCCAACGAACTCGATCTTACTAGGGTCTTTTCTTTGCGGGTCCTATTCTGACCTGACTTCTTTCCTGTGGGATAACTAGATTTGAAATGTCAAAACTTTTCATAATTAAAACATGCTCCTCTTACTATCTTTGCACGCCCTTTAAACGACTTCCTGTTTGGTCCTAGATTCTTTCGATGAAGTGCGACGTTCGCTTCTTCTTCTTTCACCTCTTCGGTTTCGAAGATCTCCATCTTTTTTTTTGTTTTTAGTCATATTTTGCTCTATGGCTAGCTGGGCCGAAAAGTGTGTCCGACTTAACTGTTCTGTTAAGTCGTAAGCGTCGTGGTAGCCATATCGAATGAAGATGGCAAGTTGTTCAACATCGTTGCCACCTACAAAGTTTTTGATAGGACTGTCCCTGCAGATGTTAAGTCCTTCGTCATAACTATCATCTTATTTACATGATCTATTACATTATCAATTTTCTTCATCTTGTAAGAATTATAGTTATACAAGAGAAGTTGAACATTAGTATTAGTTTTATCATCATACTTGTCCTTAAGTGCTTCTCATAGATCACGCGTTGTTTTATGATTTTCAAATGCCCTAACGAGATTGTCTTCCATATGCATCAATATGAAGACTTTTGCTTTTCTATCATTTTTCTCCCACTGCTCATTTGCTTTCTCTTCGGACTTTCTTTGTTCATCTGTGGCTCCCTTAGAAAACTTGGAAGCAGTAGTCTCATTCGGGTTCTCATGGATCAGTCCAAACCTAATTTTCCTGCTCCACATGTCATAATTAACGCCATTAAGACGTTTCATCCTTATAATTTCACCAACAATAATCTTTGAAGTCATTTTTAGTTTGTCTGATGTAAGTTACAAATTAGTCAATATATAATGTTCAATTTGATTGCTCAAAAAAATAATAAACAAGTATTAAGAATAATTGAACAAATATTTTTAATAGCTATATATATATATATATAATATTTAAGTAATCCTCGAATTAAAAAAATAAAGTATCCTTTAATAATTATATGAAACAAAATGACTTCCAAGAACTTCTTTAAATAAATTTCAGAAAATAAAATAATTTTCGGAAATTTCTTTAAATAATTTTCAGATGATAAAATAATTTCCAACAATAAAACTTCTTTAAATAATTTCCGATTTTTTTAAATAAAATAATAATTTTTTTAGAGAATAAAACAATTTTCAAAAAATAAACTTCTTTAAATAATTATCAGAAAAATAATTTCCAAAAAAAGTTCTTCAAATGATTTTCAGAAGATAGAATAACTTTCAGAGAATAATATAATTTTCAGAAAATAAAATTTCTTTAAAAAATTTTCAGAAAAAATACTTCTGAGAATAAAAACTTCTTTAAATAATTTTCAGAAAATAAAATAATTTTCAGAAAAAAATAAATTTCGAAAAATAAAACTTCTTTAATAAATTTCGGAAAATAAAATAATTTTCAGAGAAAAATAATTTTCGAAAATAAAACTTCTTTAGATAATTTTCAGAAAAATAAAATAATTTCCGAAAATAAACTTCTTTAAATAATTTTCAGACAATAAAATAATTTTCAGAAAATAATCCTTTTTTAAATAATTTCCGAAAAATATAACTTCTCTAAATAATTTTCAGAAAATAAAGCCTTTTTTTTAAATAATTTCTGAAAAATAAAACTTCTTTAAATAATATTCAGAAATTTCATAAAATGGACTTATAAAATTTTAAATAATTTTATAAATGTCCTTTAATAATTTAATATATAGATATATAAATATATATATTCGAAAATAAAAAAACAGAATTAAATTGCAAAAAGAAAAGTTTAGATGGGTTAGAGAATTGGGCCAAAGTTTCATGGGTTTCAAAAGAAGGGGGCCCATATTATCTTCATACGGTTGAGATTAAATGGACTCAGTAAAAAAACGAATGGCAGAGATCAAACACAGAGAACGACGTGAGATTAAATCAGATCAAAAATAAATTGCATTGACTAAAAAGAGATTGGAGCAGAAACGGACGAACGAGATCAAAACACAAGAAATGAACGACTTAGATTATAATAGATCCACTTAAAACATTAAACGACCCAAATCAAGTCAACAAAAATACTTAATTGGGTAGACGATCGAGATTAGAACATGCAATTATGAGAGAAGAACGGTCCAGATTAAATCCACAAATGAATGGCAGATATCAAATCAATTCAACCTTAAAACGAACGGTCCTAATTAAAACTTGAAAATGAGTGGTTTAGATAGGGCAGATAAGTTTGAAAATTGGACGATCCAAATCATGAGGTAAGAAAATGCACGATATAGATTAAAACAACACTTAAGTTACATTAAACGATTCAGATTAAATCATAAAGATAAACAATTTAAATCTGAACAGATCAACTTAAAATTGAACGATCCGATTAAGACACAAAAAGTAGCTGAGATTATAAACTTACACCTAATGAAATGGACGATGTAGATTAAAACAATACGAATGATCGATGCAGATTAAAACACACAAAAATCCAACGGATGAAATTAATAATGAAACGAACGACATGGATTAAAAATCAAAAGAATGAACGACGCAGATTAATAACTTAAAGCTTGATCAAGATTAATAACAGCAAAAATTAAATGCACTATATAGATCGGACGGACGAAAGAAGTTGCTACAGTAAAGTTACTGTTCTTATTCCTCCTCGCATTGTCTGCATACCAGATGCAAAAAAAAAATAGGGGATCAACAGAGGATGGTGTCTCTTCATCGCGGGGATCGTCCAACGAAGCGCCTTGGCTCCGGTGGTTCTCGGAAGACGTTCTGGGCAGGTTCCAGGCTCAAGGACGCGAAGGACGACGTGGCAGGCGTTGAGGAGAGCGACGGCGAAAAAAAATTGCAGAATGGAAAAATTCGTCCGATGAAGCTCTAGCGGTCATAGAACCTTGCGCTCTGATACCAGTGTAGACTTTTAGAAGGTTGAAATTCGATTGGGGCTCCGAAGGAAGGTGATTGCCACTCGCATTCGAGCTGTATAAATAGGCGCTTCTAATCCACCATTGTCGTCCACCATATTCGTGTCGTTGGCCACGTCTGCCGCAGCGCCTTCCACGCCCGCGTCATCCCGCGAGTTCAGAGCCGTTGGAGTGCATCTCCTGGTGCAACAAATCAAGCATTTCTTGCACTTGTTCAATGACCACGGTGGTCATCAAACACAACATCCTCAAGGCTTTACTTTCCTTATAATTTATCATTATTAACAACTCAAAAGAAAAATAAAAAATGAAGCCGTAACTTACCTTTTTATTTTGGTATTCATTCCCCGGAGACATGTCGATATTTCTTCATGGTAAGTGTTTAATTGTTAAAAATATAAAAAAGAATTGTAATTTCCTAATTAAAAAAAATGATGGAATGCAAAAAAAAAAAAAAAACAGAAGTATGAATCCATCCAACCTTGTTTCACAATGAAATAGATAAAATATTAAGTATATATGCACTCTACCAAATAAATATTAAGAAAGGGTAAAATGAATGTACAGCTCGGGTATGTTGCTGTAATTTACAGCTCAAAATTGTAACCGTCCATCTGTTTTGATCAAAAAGCTTCAACAAGCAAAACGGAAAAAAGATCGAACTTCTTAATTCTTACGAATGGGCAGACCTCGGCGTTTCACGATCAAACCTCAAACCTCAATAGATCTCTACATGATCGTTTGTTTTCCTGTCACAAACAGAACCTACCTCTGGTTCAACATGTTGACATTCCTCTTAACCTTGAGAGAGACTAGTTTCTCTTTGATCTCTCAAGTTCAGTGATAACATAAAAAGAAATTTCTCAGTTCGTAATCAAAAGAGAAATGGAGAGAACAAAATATTGCGCAAGACGTCTACTAGTATTTTCGCCCTCAATTTTTATGCAAAGAAACAAATTTAGGATGGACGAGCAGGGGCTCCCGAAACTACTCACATGCAAGTTGTGATGATGCCAACAAGGGGATGCAAGCAAGGAGAGTATAGAAGAGAGAGGAGGGGTGATAAGAGAAGGAAGAAATAGAAGGTGAGGAGATAAAAAGAGATACAGAGACGGAATGGACAAAATGAGAGGGAGAGAGGGGGGCGGCGGGAAGAAACAGAGGGCGGGGAGGACTGCGAGATAGAGTACGAGATTTAGTAAAGAAGAAAGAAATGGAATGAATTAATAAAGGGAAGAAAGTGGGGAGGTGAGAGAGATCAAGAAAGAGACGGAAGAATGTGGGGGAGGTGAGAGAGAGAGAGCAAGGTAGAGACAAATGAAGGGAGATGAATGAGAGCAAATGAGCCGTCCATTTTGATCACACGGATGGAAATGATAGCTGTAAATTACAACTCATAATGTATGCTGCATACTCAGTGTCCTCGAAAGAAAGAATTATTTAATAATTTAGTAGTTAAACATATTTCTCCTTCCGACACGTTTCTTGCGAAATCCTAATCCTCAACAACCATGTTGATTGATTGAATATTGATGTTATTGTATTGATTGGTTGAATATGAATTGATGAGCGGTGTAGATTTAGGTGTTTAAACTATAACATAGCTCAAGATAGGACTTAAAAACTGTAATGATTATGCTTGAACTTAAGCTTGAAGAGGAGGACTCCCGATTATTGTGTCCTTTAGGGAACTATTGTTATTGCGTTCCTTCAGGAATTATTATGTTCCTTCTCCAGTGAACTATTGTGTTTCTTCGGGAACTATTGTATGGATATGAAGACTTGATCAGAGAGAGACCCCATGACCTTGCTAGCCATTATTGGTACCGGGGATAATTCGAATCTTCTTGTAATAATAAAGGCTCACATTGATTGATAATGATTGTTTCATATAAGACAAGATAAATAAAAAATGATATATTGATGATGACTTGAGTATATTGAAAGATAAAATATTGGCATCACCAGAGAAGGTGATTATTGCTACTCATGTCATCCATTGGATAATGATATTGAAAGGAAATGACATGAATATTGAAATGTAAAGTTAAAGGTCAAAAGTAAAGGATGACCCTATTAAGATATTGTTAATTGTAAAGCTTATTGTCAACTAATGGTTCTTTTACATATTGATTATCTTATTTATGATCATTTACATACTGAGTGTCAAAACTCACGGGAGGTTCATCTCCCCTACAAATTCAATTTTGTAGACAAATATGTTCAAATAGATGGTAATGGCGCAGCGATAGCGTGATGGTGTTCGTGATGAGGTGATTTGCACATGACATATGTCTTGGTATTGGCTTCCGTATTGATGAATTTATAGTGTTGACCAATGGATTGGTCAAAGAATAGTCAAAGATATAAATTGATAATGTTTTCAAGTTTGTATTCTGTCAAATGGCGGGATGTGAATTTGAGGGTGTTACATTGTCCCCTTAAGAAAGAATTATTTAATAATTTAGCAGTAACTCTAATTCTGAAAACGTGCTGTTAAACATATTTCTCCTTCCGCCACGTTTCTTGCCCTTCTTTTCCCAATAATTTTTTTTCTATTTTGTATATTTTGTTACACTTTTTTTTAAATTTTTGTTCTTGTCTTCTTCCTCGAACCTTATTCTTTCTTGTATCCTAGTTCTTCTCATTCTTGATTAGAAAGAAAATTAGTTAATTTTTAAATGATTGATTGTCTATCTTCTTGCTATTTCAGATTATGGCAGCACAAATTTGTGCATTACTTGGGCAAATGAAGGAGTATATCTAAGTAAACCTACAGAAGTAGTTTGTCTTTTATCTTTGATTTTTTTTTGTTTCATAGATACTAGAGCCTGATGTTTTAATTGATTCAAATGAGACACTTTGTCACTAGGTTCATCATTCATTTTTCTTTTTGGACCTGGCCCATATTTTTCTATCAAATGTTTGGTATCACAGTATCATAATATTTCTTTTGGTATTGTCCTTTGATGCTCTTATTTCCTTGATTTTTTTTATATCTGGTTCATTTATTGGAGAATGTAATGCTACATAAATACTCCAAAGACTTTCGGCTTGATTGAACTTGAAAGAGCTTGAGTAACAAGTCTTTTTCCCCTGTTTAGTAGCAGTTCTCACACTTGGCTGTGCCAGTTTTTGGTCACTATGAATAGTGAGAGGAACTCTCTTTGCTGCATATAGAATTTTACTGCCAATTAAATCATTCATGTACAGAAAATGTGTCCACAAGTTTATAAAAGTTAGTCCTGGCACATAATCACCATGAATCCTATTCTTTCTTCTTTGAGTATCATTACAGATATATGTAATAATTATGGTTATTAGCTTGAGGAGTTTTGCTATTAAGCACTATACAAATTTGCATGTGTAAATGTTTCTTAATTTTCTATCATCATAGGATCTCATTGACAAATTTTTGGGTGATGTGAATTTATTAGATAATGCAACAATTATAAATACTTACCTCAGATTTATTAAAATTGATACTCCAGCTTGAACAATATAATATGCAGAGGTTGTGTATGCAATTGGGAATATGATCTGTAAATTGCATCATTTTTTTGCTTACAAAAATCAACTTGTTTGGAATGCCTGATGAGCTCCGTTCATAATTACTTGTATCTGGAATGTGTAAATATAGATGCTTTAAGAAATCCTTGAATGAAAGCAATCAATGGGTGCTTTTGGTAAGGTTATGCAAAAAGGCTTACTGCAAAATAAAGAGTTGCCAAAAGAAAGAAAACTTGTAAAAAAAGAACTGATTTTTTTTTCATTTTATAAGCATATAACTGTATTTTTATTTGGTTGTTGGAAAATATTGTGATCGGTTTGCTGATAGTTTCTTTTATAATAGTTTAAGATATAAAGTGGCCACATTAAGTATGGTAGATTCTTAATAATTTGTGACTGAAATGCTTAAAAGTTAAGTTTCGACCATAATTTATAATTAATAAACATAAGGTGGATTATATGAATAAAAGTTGTTTTCTTGAAACATGTTTCTTTATAAACCGAGGTTTTTCTCCGTGAGGGGAAGCAAAGTATTTTTTTTCCTTTTTTTGGGTAGAATCAAGCTATTGTTCCTCTTCACTAAGAAAAAGTATTTTTCCTTAAAAAAAGCAATATTTACTAAAATGTCAGTTAGTAAAATTGTGTTAAGAAAAATTTGTTACTGCTTTGGCAAAAGCAGAGTAAAATGTCCTAAGTGTAGCCCTTAATATGTTATGCACTAACTTGGAATTGGTTTCCAGAATATTTACACCAGAAATGTAATAGGCCATGAATTTAGCACCTAACAGTTAAGAAGAGTTTTCTCCTGACTTGCCACTCTGAATTCTTCTACCATTTTAGCTTATTGACAGTATGTCATCTTGTTCAATTTGGACAAAATGTCACTTTTATACAGTTGTTATTTCTCTTGTATCCCTTTTACACATTGCAATTTGCAGATACATCTCGTTGAAGTTTTTTTTATTTGATTTGTTTTATCTGGCATGTTCCCCTCAACAAAATATCTCAACTATGATTTTATGCTTGAAATGCTTGTTAACTAGTCGTCACTAAAAGAATTTTTTTGGTTTAAATCCATGTCTAGGACTAGTAATATGTGACTAATTCGATATTCGAATGAAGACTAAAAAGTAAATCCCGATTAAATTTGGCACTCCTACGGATCCAAAGTTACTAGCTATCAGCGATCTCTGAAGCAAAGATTCGCTAATCATATGTGCAAACCAACTTGATTGTCACTAAAATGATATTTGGCATTCGTCATGCAACTATAACCCCAGTTGTACAATACGGTTCCAAAATGGAAAAATGAAACTACGGTGAAAGAAAGATCTCTCATGATTGACGTGTTAAATAGAACTAATTATTGCACTCCTCCAAAAGGGAGAAAAAACATTATGACCTATAAGTTGGTGTTCATTTCAGTATGTTGTTTATGACGACGGTGCAAACTAGTTTGATGAGAGTAAACTCTTAAGCCAACGTTCCTCTGATTGGTGGTACATTTTGCAGAAGCCGTGGCCTAGTTGAAGTTGCATCCAACACGTCTCGATGATGCTTTCGCAGTTGTGAAGCGTGCATCGGTTATAAGAGCTCAGCTGCCATCTGCTGGTTTGCCACTCCCTCCCTTCACTGGGTTTTCAGTAAGATGTTCCTAATCCACAAAAGTAGGCCATGGTTGAAGATGCTCTGTTACAATATCGATTCACATCCATTCTCATGGAAGAGGAATACCACTGTTTATGGCGATACTCATTGTTGTACTTTGTGGAATTGCTCTCCTGTGAGTTAAATTAGAATTCACATTTCATTGATCGCAACTCTTTTCCTACTATGCAACACAAGAAAAAAGTTTTTCTTTTTTTTTGTGTGCGAGGGTCAGTTAAAAAGCCAAATACTAGTCGTAGAAGGCATACGTTTCGAATCACAGTTATATTTATTCGTTATACCAAAGTTGTACACCTCTTTTTTAACAACACATTCGTAAAAAAAAATGTTGATCTGAGAGGTCTTTTTACCTTTTGGAATTTCTGCGAAATTCAACATCTGGGAGACCTTGAGTCAAGAACGGCTCGATCACTGGGCTCGTGCTCAGTCTGGCATGGGCACAGTGAATATGAGTCTGATCGGGCCCGATACCAATTAGATTCGATATTTCTTAAATATATAAAAAATAAAATTTAATATTAGACATATATTTTATATAACATTTTTTGGTATCAATGTGTCCAATTACTTTGTTAACCCAAGTTTAATTCCATCTTTCAACAAAATTTGTAGGATTTAATATATATTTAACTTATATAATAAATAAATTTCTTATAAGACATTCTTATGCAGTATATACTAATGATTCATGGAATAATATCATACACATTATTTAATTACTATTTCATCTATTTAACATATAATTATATTGAATATTATACTATACAATATAAAGTTAAATTTTATTATAGTTAAAAGTAAGGATTTTCTTAAAAATATGTTAAAAATTCAAAAACAATAAAAAAGATTATTGATCTGACCCGACATTGCTAGTAAGACCGAATTTGGGTGGAGCTATCCGAATACCGATAAGTATGACACAATTTTTTCGAGTACAATATGAGCACTAACAAGCATAATTGATGTCGTACGAATTTTTAATTAGAGTGAAAAGATATTTCTAATTTTGTGCCAAATGTTGTATGGGCGACTAAAACAAGTGCCATTTAAACTAATGTATCTTGTGTATTTGCGATAGTTCCATTTCAAAGTATTATGCATAATGCAATTAAAATTAGATAAACCACAGACACGTCTTTATTTCAGCAACGTGAAGTACAAATATAATAAATTTGTTTAATTTGAAAAATAATGTACCAAAGTGGTCGTGCCGGAGTGGTTATCGGGCATGACTAGAAATCATGTGGGCTCTGCCCGCGCAGGTTCGAATCCTGCCGACCACGGTTTTTTAAAATACATTTTTTTAGGCATTATTTACATGCATTTAAGTCTATCGGAGTGTTTTCAAAAATTTAAATTGGGTGCCAATAAAACTACAAAAATTTAAATGGTATGACACCTAATATTTAACACTAGTTACGTCTTGTCAAGACCTAATATTAATTAACGACACAATTTTTTGAATGTCAACTGGATTTCTAGTTAAATAATTTCAAAGGGTGATACTTTGAAATTCAATGTTGGCCTTTTCTTGTACACTTAACAATTTTAGTGATTATTATTTAAAGTTTATATCACTGTTAACCATCGAGAACTTTCTGAATCACATAATTAAATATAAAGATCACAAACTCAAAAAAAAATGATGACAAAAGAAAGTGCAAAGACGACAAAATTATTTATGTAACGCCTCCAGAAGACCACCCCGTCACATGACAAAATATTCTTCTGAAAGCGCTACGACATACATACATATCTTGACTTACTAGTTGACTAACAAGACTACGACATACATACATACATACATACATATCTTGTACACTTAACAATTTTAATGATTATTATTTAAAGTTTATATCACTATTAACCATCAAGAACTTTTTGAATCACATAATTAAATATAAAGATCACAAACTCAAAAAAAATGATGACAAAAGAAAGTGCAAAGACAACAAAATTATTTATGTAACGCCTCCAGAAGACCATCCCGTCACATGATAGAATACCCTTCTGAAAGCGCTACGACATACATACATATCTTGACTTACTAGTTGACTAACAAGACTTGACCAACAAAATACGGAATAGATAAAAATTTTAAGGAGTCCAAA
>LTAE01001903.1:60639-75795 GCA_001647135.1 Pontederia paniculata | reverse complement strand
AAATTATTGTTGATGATTTCATCTCGTCAAGACCTTCGAAATGGTATATAGTTTGTCGAAGTTTGGTGGGCAGATGGCGGCATGTCGACGCCTCAAAGAAGCTCTTTCATTTATTTTTTCTCGGCCGGCCCTATTTGGATGTGGAGAGAGAGAAATGAAATGGGGAGATAGAGAGAGGGAGAGAGAGAGACGTGAGGGATTGGAGAGAGAGGGGGAACGTAGGAGGGGATGTGGGAGAGGGTTACGGCTGTAACCGCTCCCACATTTTTTTTTAGGTTGTTACAATGCATGCATGAAAGCAAGGTGCCAAATTATCTTAGTCGACTGACATTTAATTTCGTATGCTTTACGAAGACCTCATGGGTCTCCTAATTAATACTGAAACAAGGATGAAAAATATATTTTTTTGTGTGTATTAGATTATTTATTCTCAAAGAACAAAGGAAACAAAGCATATATAATATCCATTTGGATGTTCTTTGACAGATATAATAGTTAATGCTTCGTAGTGTTTTGCACTGTGGATTTTGGAACCTGATATATCATAGAATAGAAGCTTTCGGCTGAGGGCTAATACAATTAGTGGAAGACAAAAGAGATATGTTTGCCTAAATTTTGGCAGTGGATTCTACACTTTGTGATTAGTTGTTTAAACCTGCCAATGTGGTGAAATGATTAGTCTACTTTGAAAAATGTATCAAGTGCTAATTGAAGTCCTACTGTTTTCTTAATTAATCGAGGGCCCTTATACTGTAGGACTGAGCAGTATATCTCACTGTTCAAAAGAAATTAAAAGCACTGATGACAAATCAGATCATTAATTACAAACCCGCAATAGTTTGTTTCTGATTACTACTAGATTACTTATGAACACGACATCTGATCTGTAGCTTCAGAAATCATTTGTCTTGACTTGGCCTTTTCCTTCTTTTGGTTTGCACATACAGGTTTTTAGGGTATACTATACATGTAGGTTCAAGCATCAGCACGCCTAGCTAGCTTGATAATTTAATTTCGCTGGATTGATTTTTTGCTGCTGAAATCTTATCAGAAAAGGATTGGCTACACACTCGGCCAGAAATTAAGATATATAAATCCAATCCGATGGAATAAACCTGTTGTTTGCTAAGCTTGAACAGACGCACCTTCGTCTATGTATGGAAATATATATATTCATGCATGACGATGGCAATCACTTCCAGTTGCATACTGGTTGCAGAAGTTTTGTAATTTCCTGTGGCACCAAGTGCAAAACCATGCCTGCAGGAATAGATTTAAGTGCAAGATGATGTGAATAATATTGCCATTTATATACTGGGTGTGATCCAAACTATGGCCTTTAGACTAGCCTTTTTTCCTAAACTATTCTTAATTAGGCTTTAGGATTTAATGTGTCAACAGCCTATATGTGATAATGCAATTCGATCGATAACAGCTCTTAATGTATGATTAGCATGATGCCAAGATAACGATGAATTCCCATCATATTCTTGTATTTCCGTGTCTCGAGTGTTGAAATTTAATTAATATATCATAATATTTAAGTTCATATGATCCGATTTTATTATACTAATTAAATTAATTTAAGTGATATCAACTAGTTCTTATAATTATAAATAAATAGTTATATTAACTACATAAGAGAATTTTCTCCATATAAATCTATATATATCTTAGAAGACAAGATGCATAATGCATACTAACAATCACATCGTAAAGTAGAAGATAAAACACATTATATATTTAGACTATTGCTAGAAGACATATTTTTTTTATATTATGTATAATTCTTTTATATGATTTATGAATGTTCATTTTAAAACTCATTTGATGCACAGTATATATAAGAAATAGGAAAAAATAATATCCTTTTGACATTGTCTTTTTTTCCGGGGATCAAACGTGTTTTCTATCATCATGAAATTTTTGAAACTTAATCTGATACTAAGCATTAGAAATATGTTTGCCATCGGAATGACCCGATTGTGTGGCATAGAACAAATACTACGTAATTTCAGATGCTGTGTGATCATGTGTTCCTTTTGAAGTGGCTACAACTACTACTGCCTTCTCGTACCAGCAATACTTGGATCTGTCCCGTCTTCGGTGTGCCGTTCCAAATTCTGGTGCATGTTTCAATATCTTGCTGCATTTCTGAAGCAATACTTGAAGTCAAAATTCAGAATTGCAAAACAGATAGGAAGATGCATCAAAAAGAAATAAAACCTGCAAATGGTTGTTATCGGGGGGAATTCTTCCAAACAAGCTATTGTATGACAAATTTAATCACCCAAGGGAATCTGAAATGGTAAACTGAAGGAAGCAAGCAGGAGAGACATATTCCTTCACAAAATCAAGAGCACAATTTATTAATGACTCAAAGAGAAGTTTTATGTACCAAGGGAAAAAAACTATTAGGGTTAGCTTGAGGGTTTAATCTTGTATCTCGTCAATAATAAAAAGGGAATTCCTATTTGGTCATTTCCTGTCACATATTGAATAACCAAATGTGGTTACTCCTTTCGTGATAAATTTCTAATGATATAATTCGACCCAAAAAAATCTCTAATGATACAAAGCTCGTCAATGGTGAAACAAGTTCATTTGTGAGGATAATGCGACAAGAAATAGACGAATAAAAATGCCCGATTTTTTAGCAATATTGGGATTTAAAACATCTCACACATGAAACCAGGGATATGATTAGAAGCAAAATCTTTCCTAATTTGAATAGGATACTTCCCAGTCTAGACACATGTCACTCAGCTTCTAACTAGCATTATGAGCTTTTGGTTGCCTGCCTCAGCTTTGCTTGCAACACTAGACCTGCTTTATCTGCAATGTTCTTCTTCTTGGAAGCCATCTGCAAGCAGGCAATACCTTAAATGTTTTCTCTGAACGTGTTAACACAAGAATACTGAGAAAGATGCGTGACAACAGCATAGTTAAAAGAAAGGAAGAGGTGTCCATTTTTTCTTACATGAGGACATGCTCAATTTTATTTGCTGCTAAAGATGCATGCTACTTCGTAATAAGTGGCATAACAGCAATTTCAACAGTATTTACCTCCATAATCTCATCAAAGTTTGCCTTTAGTAACTTGATCTTTCAATTACAATAATCTTTGCCTTTTTTGAAAAAGAATAATCTTTGCCTTCGGCCATGTTTTTCTGCTTACAGAAAATGCATATTAGATAGAGAGCCTTGACAAGCAAGAAAATATTGTAAGTATATCTACAGGAATGAGAAAAATGGCAAGCCTTTTCTGGAAGTAAATAGATTTCAAATCTTTATTGAAACATGATTAAATAATTATAATTCATTCTCTCTGCATGTTGACATCCTAAGCCATCTTTAAATGACTATGCTTCCGGTTAAAGTTTTTAGACAAAGGATCATTATAGAAATTGGGAATACTAGATACGCAAATATATTCATGCCCATCTGTTAATTACAATAAAGTGGAAATGGCAACACCAAGAAGAAATGTAATATCCACGATATTATAAATGCAGAATTAATAGAGATTGAGTTAGATAATTAATTTTAATTAATTATAATTCTGGGATTAGGTTAGATAATAGAGATAAGAGTTGGAGTTAAACTTAAACTTGGAGAAACATTCTGGGGTGAAGCCTCACAATTTTATTCTCTCCCCCAAAACTTCAAAGCCAGCGTAGCATCTCTCTCCCTCTCCCTTAATTCCTTCTCCCTCTCAAGTAAGATTCTCTCTCTTAGCTCCTCCCTCTCTTCCTTTCTCTCCTCCTAAGTCATGTCAAACCTCCTAACCTTTAGGAGAATGTGAAGGAGACCGAGGACAATGTGGGGATCGAAAGAACGAGGACGAAAAACATTAAGGAATGAAGAACAAACCCTACAGTAATAGGTATGTAAATAGGTGGATCCCTTTAAATAGGTTTTTCATGGTTAATAAATTCCATGCTATGATTCATGCTAGGTGACGATAATTTAAAATGATGATTAGAATGTTTAACCCCTGTTTAAATACCTAAATGATTATTTTAATTTGGCCAAGATCAATTAGAAATTTCTGCACATTAATTGTATGTTTTAATCCCGATCTGGCAGCGGAACACGGACCATGTTATGTCGGACACAAACTGCGTATCCAAACGCATCGGGTTGGGGAAGAACACGGCCCGTGTACCCAAACGTGTCGGCTGCAATGAAGAAACAGACCAAGACCTGAACCGTGTCAGAGACTAAACAAGGTCCGAAAGATGGCGCGAGTCCTAAGAAGTTTATGACATCTCTTCGAATAGATGTAACATGGACTGTGTCATCCTTTGACACGGTCCGCGTCGACCATTTAAACGGGTTTTCGATGATGTAATGCCCAGTACTAAACATAAATCGTGTCCATGTCTGACACGGCCTGTGTCTGACAAAGCCTGTGTCAGCCATACTGAATGAGTTTTTATTGATTAAAACTTAGAGTTTTTTCCTAATGACTAAGGATTAATATGTGAACAAGATAAAGGACAATCATGCTTCATCTAAATTAGATGATGAGGTTGTCACGCATTGTTAAAGTTTGGAGCAGTAGTGTTTTAAAGCTAGAACTGATCAATCGGCTGCTATCCAGTTCTTATTGCTTGGCTTTCTCCTCATCCTGCAACGAAAGAATTTCTCGAGCATGCTTATTGGTCGTGGCTTGTGCAACCTCACTGACCTATTGGCAAGACCTCCAATACTCATGAGTCACTTCAAAGTCTTCAAAGCAACCCTCAAAGTCACTTCAAAGATGACAAAGATAATCACTTGTCTAATCATTGCATTGTCATACTACATTAGATGGTCTAGGATTAATGATGATTGAATATCTACGATGATAATTGATGATTGATTGATGAAAGGTAAAATATGATTGATTGAAGTTAAAGCATTGATAGAAAGAATGATATTGATGATGTGGATGTTTAGTCATTGACCATAGCTTACTCCTTATATAAAGAAAGTAAAGATGAGGTGATTGATATTTGACTATATCATAACTCACTCCTTACACAAGAAAGCAAAGTATGATAAAGATGATGAAAGAAAGTTAAGTAAAAAAAGAATGAAGGATAAGAAGAATTGAGGTTTTGACTTCTGTCGTTAGCTTATTCCTGCATTTATTTATTGTTGTTATCCCCCTGCTTTAGATGATGCAGGTGATTGATCTACTGTGGTAGGATGTTGGTGGTGCATGCAACGAGAGATGTTCATGGTGACTGCTATTTGCACATGATTTAGTAGTCCTTAGTTATAATGTCTCTTAGTCTTTTTTTCCTTTCTATTGAGTTGTAATAGTTAGTCATTTGAGATAATTTATTTTATGTAATGAAAGTTGAATTTTGGATAGACCATGGCTCCAACCAGGTGGCTCGTGACTGGGCAAATCAAACATATATTAAAATATATATAGCTTTGAAACCTCTTACTATGTAAGCAGCCTTGCAGAAAAAGGCTTGACTTTGTTAATAGTGCCTACCCATTCTCTCTCACCCGCCTTTTCGGTCCGTCCTTAGAGTTTTAAAAGTTTTTTTTCTATTTTTCCGCATTCTGTTGACTGGTGAAAGAGTCAACTACAAAGTCAAGATATGCATGTATGATGTCGTAAGGCTCTGAGGCCACGTGAGCGGTTGTGCTTCTGGGAGCGTTACAATTAAGGTATCAGAGCCTAACGTTGGACTCTTTTGAAGTCCCACAGTACTTAGAGTGTCATGTGCAAAGCACCACGAGCAGTCGTGGCACCAGCCAGAAGTAAGTTTCTTTTTGTAAGACACTAATATTGAAAGATTGACATGATTGTTTTACGATGTATGTATGTAGATGGCTCTCAGATGTGTTGTGAACCGTCAGGTTAGAGTTAACTAAAAGAAAGATGAGGCGCATAGTGAGGTCCATGGCGCTTAGGCCATGGGAAACCAAGGCCAACAAGCTCATTCACCTAAGAATACAATCCGGCATTTCCTTAAGCTTTTGCCTCCTGAGTTCAAGGGTACTGAAGGTGTTGATGAGGCAGAGCGCTGGCTGGACACCATTGAGGAGACTTTTGCACTGATGTAGTGTGAGGTGCGTAGAAAGATCCTATATGTTGCACATCTCTAGGTTAAAGATACAAAAGATTGGTGGAAGACCACCAAAACCACCAAGTTTCCTGATCTAGAAGTCATTGAATGGAAAAGTTTCAAGGAGACTTTTGAGACGCGCTATTTTACTGCTTACTAACGTAATTTAAAGCAGCGCGAGTTCCTGTAGTTGCAGCAATACAGCATGATGATGGACAACTATCAGAATCAATTCGTCCGATTGGAAAAGTATTGTAAGTTGAAGCAAGAGGAGCGAGAATGGGCAGACCGCTTCGTCCAAGATTTGACTCCAAAGTTGAGGACTAAGACTCTTGGAGGTAACTGCAAAACCCTCTGATGAGGTCTCTGAGCTAGCCAAATGCATGGACAAGGACGATTCTAACTGACGAAGGAGGCCAAAGGAAAAGCTCCAGTGCAGCAGATTGCCCAGAACCAACCAAGGTGGGATAGGCAGTGTCAACGCACCAACAGGTGCGACAATCGCAAGGACAATTACCCTGTCCTCAAAGATGCGCCTCCAACTCCACAGCAACAGGCTCAACTGTCACAAGCTCTTTGCAACTACTATGGGTGTCAATATGCTGGAGAGTGTCGTAGGAAGACAAGTGTCTGCATAAATTGTGGAAAACACAGACACTACATCAGGGATTGCACCGATCACAAGATAGATGATCAGAATCCCACAGGTACAGGAGGTGCCAACCCAGCAGTACATGGCCGAGCCTATAACATGGAGGCAGACCTAGCTCAGCTCAACTAGGATGTCATAAAAAATACTCTTCCTATAGCCGAACTCACTACTGAATGTATTATTTGATTTGGGTGCTATACATTCATTTATCTCTTATGATGGTACAATTGTCCTAAACTTACTGAAACTCGACATGAGCTATACAATGGATATTACTATCCCCATGGGCACCCTCCATGCCACAAAGTATCTTCCCAATGTACTAGTGACAGTGGAAGGTAATGACTACTCAGGGGACTTGATAGTCATTCCCACAAAGGAATTATGTGATCTTGAGAATTGACTGACTATCTTACCATGATGATGTACTCCTATGTAAGAAGAAGGTCGTTGTCGACACCTGTAGTAAGCTACGAGCAACAGTTAGAGGAACAACATCAAATGATAGCAAAGTGTTAGTGACAGCAATCCAAGCACAACAGTCGCTCGAGAAGGGATGCAGAGGATACTTAGGCCATGTCATCAGCATTGAGTCTAAGGAGGACCCTCAGTAGCTGGAAGTTGTCAGGGTTTCCTATATGTCTTCCCAGAAGATATTTCAAGGTCGCCGTCACAACAAGAGGTGGATTTTCGAATAGAACTGCTACCAGGAACAACTCCCATCTCCAAGACACTTTACCGAAAGGCACCTACAGAGATGCAGGAATTGAAGAAGCAACTGCAGGAGTTATTGGACAAGGAATTCATCAGATCGAGTGTCTCATACTAGGGCGCTTCGATCGTGTTCGTAAAGAAGGATGGTTCATTCAGGCTATGCATCGACTATAGGATGCTTAACAAGGCGATTATCAAGAATAGTTATCCTCTGCCGCGGATAGACAATCTTTTTGATCAAATATCAAGAGTCGCGGTATTCTCAAATATAGAACTGAGGAGCAAATACTATAAGCTCAAAGTTGCAGAAGAAGACATACCGGTTACATGTATGCAAGGAATTATGATAGACCTAGCCAAAGTGGAAGCTGTCTCAAATTGGTCATCGCCAAGGAACGTGGGAAAAATTCGCAGCTTCTTGGGACTGGAAGGGTATTAGAGGTGATTTATCAAAAACTTCTCTAAAATCGCATCGCCTTTGACAAGCTTAAAAAGGAAAGGAATGAAGTTTGTCTGGTCCCAAAAGTGCGAACAAAGCTTTCAAAAACTCAAGACTCAACTGACTACAGCACATCCCTTCTGGAATGGTGGATATGTGGTGTATAGTGACGCATGTGGGACGAGTTTTGGTTGTGTACTCATGCAACACGACAAGGTCGTGGTGTATGCATCCAGCCAGCTCAAGAAGCACGAAGTCAACTATCTCACGCATGATATAGAGTTGGCAACAATCGTCTTCGCCCTAAAGATTTGGAGGTACTACTTGTATGGCAAAACTTTTGAGGTTTCATGGATCACAAAAGTTTGAAGTACATCTTCTTCCAAAGGGACATAAACATGAGACAAAAGAGGTGGATCGAGTTCTTAAAGGACTACAAATTCACCATCGGATATATCACCTAAGGAAAGCCAACTCAGTCGTAGATGCTTTGAGTATGAAGTGGAAAAATACACTCGCATGCCTGAGAGTACACAGGTGAAATCAGATAAAGGACATTATCCAATGGAATCCAAGACCCAACAGGACTGAAGCAACATTGATGGTTCACCAAGTGCAAGTGGACTTCGTAAGCAATATTATCAATGCTCAAGCAGTGGACCTAGAGTACAACCATATGCGCAAGAGATGCAGTTACGAAGCACAAGACTTTGTCATGTTTGTGGATGGGGGAATTAGATATTGAAGTAGTTTATGGGTTCCTAGTGACGCAATACTTAGGAGAGAGGTACTGGATGAGGGTCACAAGTCAGAATTTGCTATCCATGGGAGTACCAAAATGTATAATGATTTACAAAAGACCTTCTTGAGGAATAACATGAAGAAAAAAATTGTTGAATATATATCTAGATGCATAGTATGTCAGCAAGTGAAAATAGAACACCAGAGGCCCTATGGCATGCTCAAGTCGTTGGGCATCCCGGAGTGAAAGTGGGAACACATGGCCATGGACTTTGTGACCAGCATGCCTAGATCTAAGAGAGGAAATGTCGCCATCTGAGTAGTTGGGGACAGACTAAGTCTGCACACTTTCTCTCCATCAAATTGAAACAATCAGTCGAGAGCTTAATGAATCTCTATGTCAGGGAAATCATTAGGCTCCATGGGATTCTTGTATTTATAGTATCTGATAATGACCCGAATTTACATCAAGGTTATAGATGAACTTCTAGGATGCATTCGGGACCAAGCTGAACTACAGTATAGCATTCCACCCACAGACAAATGGTCAGTCCGAGAGGACAATCCAAACGTTTGAGGACATGCTCAGAGCATGTGCGTTGGATTGGCATAGCAGTTGGGACGATCACCTGCCATTAATCGAGTTCGCCTATAATAGCAGTTACCACTCCACATAGGCATGGCCCCATTTGAATCCTTGTATGGAAGGTCTTGCCGTTCAACAGCATGTTGGAGCGAGGTAGGCGAGCAGAAGCTAATGGGCCCAGAGGTGGTGCATGAGTATGCTGACCGAGTGGATTTGATTAGGAAAAGAATGAAGGCTACGCAGAGCAAGAAAAAGACTTATGCTGACAAGGACGCCAAGAACAAATTTCAAGGTAGGAGACAAGGTGATATTGAAAGTCTCCAACCAAGGGCGTCATGAGGTTCAGCAAAAGAGGTAACTTAGCCATTGTTATGCAGGTTCATTTGAGGTGCTAAAACCAATTGGCGAGGGAGCATATAAACTAGCACTACCCCTTCTTATGGGCGTGTGCACAATGTCTTCCACGTGCATGCTCAGGAAGTACCAACACGACGATGCCAACATGATCAGAATTGAGGATCTGAATCTAAGGAGGATTTCACTATGATCAGCAACCAGTGAAGATCATAGAGCGTCGCCTATAACGCTAAGGCAACAAGAAGGTGGCACTAGTCAAAGTAGTGTGGAGTCAACATCGAAACACTGAAGCAACCTAGAAACTAGAATCAGAGATGGGCAAAGAGTTCTCTGCTCATTGTGATAAGTCTCTACCTTCGTCCTGAATTCAAGGACGAATTTTTTTAAAAAGATTTATAATGAAATGCCCACGATTTTATAAAAGCAGAATTAATAGAGACTGAGTTAGATAATTAATTTTAATTAATATAATTCTAGGATTAGGTTAGATAATAGAGATTGGGTTAAAGATAAGAGTTGGAGTTAAACTTAAACTTGGTGAAATCCTAAGTAAAACACCGATAAATAAGTCCTATGAGGCGAAGCCTCACAATTTTATTCTCTCCCCCAAACTCCAAAGCCATCATAGCATCTCTCTCCCTAGGTACAGAGGTAAGATTCTCTCTCATAGTTCCTTCTCCCTCTCTTCTTTTCTCTTCTCCTAAGTTATGTCAAACCTTTAGGAGAATGTGAAGGAGACCTAGCATAACGTGGGGATCGAGAGAACGAGGACGAAGAGCATTAAGGAACGAAGAACAAACCATATAGGAATAGGTATGTAAATAGGCAGATCCCTTTAGAAAGTTTTTCACGGTTAATAAATTGCATGCTAGGATTCATACTAGATGATGATTAGAACATTTAACCCTGTTTAAATACATAGATGATTATTTTAATTCGGCCAAGATCAATTAGAAGTTTTTGCACATTAATTGTATGTTTTAATCTCAATCTGGCGGCATCGTGTTCTATCGGACATGGCTAGCATCCATCGGGATGAGATCTCGTTGTCGCGTCGATCGAGGAGAAGTGACCTGGATGACGGAACACGATCTGCGTCCACCCTGGACACGGCTTGCGTCCGTCGACGTGTAAAAGCATTATGCTAGGACATGGACGGAGTCCTCGAACACGATTGCGTCCATTGTCAGAACCCTAACGTCATCCATCTGGAAACACGACCTGATGTGCCGGACACAACTAGAGTCACGCCGACGCAGGGCACGTGCTCCGGATTAAATGGATTAAATAATCAACTAGAAAAGTAATGCGGCCCACGTCGATCTCGAACATGGTCCGCATCGGTCGAAGTGGATGAACAGTAAAACCTTAATCGACACGATCATTGGAAACGATCCGAGATGGGAAAGAACACAGCCTGCATACCCTAACGCGTCAACTGCAATGAAGAAACGGACCGCAACCTAACCCGTGTCGGAGACCGAACACGGTCCGAAAAATGGTGCGCGTCCTCAAAGATTTATGACATGTCATCGAATAGATGTAACACGGACCGTGTCATCCTCTGATATGGCTCGCGTTGACCAACTGAAACGGGTTTTCGATGATGTAACGCCTAACACTGCTTAATGAGTTTTTATTGATTAAAACTTGTAAAGTTTTTCCTAATGACTAAGGATTAATATGTCAACAAGATAAATGAAAACCATGCTTCACCTAAATTAAATGATCATGCATTATTAAAGTTTGGGAGCGGCAATGTTTTAATGATAAAACTTGCATATTAATTGTTATTCAGTTCTTATTGCTTGACTTTCTTCTCGCCCTACAACGAAAGGATTTCTCGAGCATTCTTATCGGTCATGATTTGTGCACCCCCACTGATCTATTGGTGAGACCTCCAAGACTTATGAGCCACTTCAAAGTCACCAGAGAAACCCTCAAAGTCACTTCAAAGTCATTAATAAGATAAGTCAAAGATGACAAAAATATCAACTTGGTCTAATTATTGCATTGTCATGCTGCATTAGATGGTATAGGATTAATGATGATTGAAGATCTATGATGATAATTGATGATTGATTGATGAAAGGTAAAATATGATTGATTGAAGTTAAAGCATTGATGAAGAATGATGATTGATGATGTGGAGTAATTGATCTTTGGCACTCGTCCATATCTTATTCCTTATATAAAGACAGTAATGATGAGGTGATTGATATTTGACTATCTATCATAGCTCACTCCCTATGCAAGAAAACAAAGTATGATAAAGATGATGAAAGAAAGTTAAGTAAAGAAGGAATTAAGGATAGGAATAATTGAGGTTTTGACTTTTGTCATTAACTTATTTCTCCATTTATTTATCATGTCAAATTTATCTATTGTTGCCTTACATCACTAAGTGTTATAGTTCATGGTGGATATTTTTTTCCCCTACTTTGGATCCTGCAGATGAGTGATCTACAGCGATAGGATGTTGGTGGTGCATGCGGCGACAAATGTTCGTGGTGATTGTTGTTTGCACATGATTTAATGGTCATTAGTTATGATGTTTCTTAGTCTCTCGCAAGGTTTTCAAAATCGCGATTCTAACTCGTAGAATCGTACGAGTTTAAGACTCTAGAGTGTAAAACCGAGTGAACTCGACTCAAAATCGGATTAGGTAGTAAACTCGGGTAGACTCGGAGTAAACTCGGTAGAATCGGATAGAATCGGGTAGACTCGGCCGATTTCATATGTAGACTCGGCAATTTTATTATTTATGAATTTAACTAGTGTTTGAGGACATAACTGAAAAGAAGTCGTGGAATTATACATTAGGAGATTTATTTTATATATATGAGGTGTAAAAATATAAAGTATAAATTATTTATACCTACATACAAATATTTATAATTAAAAGACTTTAGGATATAATATTTTTTTATTTATAAGCTTGTACATAGAAACTACGAGTTTACGTCTCGAGTTTACGACTCGAGTTTACCGGACGTAAAACGAGTCTACGTAAACTCTCGAGTTTGAAAACCTTGGTCTCTCGTCCTTTCTATTGAGTTGTAATAGTTAGTCATTTGAGACAATTTATTTTATATAAGACTTTCGCACTTTTATTTTATGAAAGTTGGATTTTTGGAGTTTTAAAAGTTTTTTTTCTATTTTTTTTAATTGTGTTGACTGGTCAAAGAGTCAACTATAAAGTCAAGATATGCATGTATGATGTTGTAGCGTTCTTAGAAAGACATTATGTCACGTGACGGAGTGTGCTTCTGGGAGCGTTACAAGAAAAGTACACATAAAATCCATAGCAATTGTATTCCCAGATTGGCCTTCAAATTGCATGGGTTTTATCATCCCTTTTTTTCAAAGGGAGCGTTTTACTCTTTTTTTTCCAAAAGAAAGGGTCATAGACATGGCACCATGGCTTGCATCCTTGGCCATTGCATGGATGATTTGGCTATGGCATAACTGCACTATCTTTAGCAGAGAGGAGATGTTGTAGAGAAAATATTGTGGATCATGCATCCTTTTTTATAAGAGTAAAGTTTTGAGTAGCTTTTGGTTTCGGACAGCATTCTAAAGCTCTCCTTACGTACTTGTACATCCTCTTTTTTATATATATAATACAAGCAGACGACTACTACCTTTCCTCTCTAAAAAAAAAGGATCATAGACCAGCATTTTGCAAAAACGATATCAATAAATCATTACATCATGGTGGAATCCAGATGAGTAGTCCCCAAATTTAACTTAGTCCCTCCCATATTTTTTCTGATTCGTCCCTACCTATACCAGATCCAAGACAGTATGATCTCCACAAAAAATAAAACCAACGGATGACGGGGAGCAAGAGAATATCGGTTTGACCTCAAAAAGTGGAGATCAGGCAGATTCAGGAATCAGCTTATCAGTATGGAGAATCATCCCTACATTATCTATACCAAGAAAGATGGTGGCACACATGGCAATAACTAACCTATGTCAAAGTTGAAGCCAAGACAAGCAGCCCCAAAATAATATTTGATTGTTTAGTTACAATGATAAGTCATGTGGCCTCTCTTTTATCAGTACAGAATAATAGGTCATTTAATGACAACTTCTTAGTATACATTTAAATTAGCATCTGATATCAAGCCAACTTGCACACTTATTACTTAGGAAAAAGGATTAAGAATAAGGTTGCCAAAGTCAAAATATCAAAATAAACTAAACTAACTTAGGATGCATTGATGATTGTGATATGTCACCAGGAACATTGAGTTACCTGCTAGTTGTGATCATGGACACTTGGAAGATTCTTAGGACCAAAATACATCATCAGATGAACAAATCAAAATTTCCTGGAGCTGCAGATATCAAATGCAAGTGTTTTTGCAGAAAAACACTCAGTGGGTTAAAGGTGAATAAGGCGTTTTTTTTTCCTTTGACAAAGGGAGACATCAAGAAGCACTAAGAATACTATCTAAACACTATATAATCATTCACGTCGACAATGGAGGTCAGTTGCTAAACCAAATTCGCAAAGCATTCACTCATATCGACAAACTAAACACTATATATAATCCTTCATAAAGCACCCCAGAACACTTGCCTTTCTTCATCACAATCAATCAAACGACAAGAAAAATTGTAACTAGTCGCAAGAAGAAATATTTATGAGAAGAATTCTCGAACCTCGATGAAATAACCCGTACCGACGTCGACGAGGACCTTATCAACGTTGTCAAGAATTCCTCAAACATAATAGAGAGAAGCCGTCAATAGAACCAGCAGCTTCTTCCCTGAAAGAGGCAAATACACAATCAAGATTACTACAAAAAGAATAATGACCCAAA
The DNA here is from genome assembly GCA_001647135.1 of Pontederia paniculata. Lineage (NCBI taxonomy): Eukaryota > Viridiplantae > Streptophyta > Magnoliopsida > Commelinales > Pontederiaceae > Pontederia > Pontederia paniculata. The sequence goes on along the minus strand of LTAE01001903.1, from coordinate 61,397 downwards.
AGATCGAAAAACGAACGAGACAACAAAGACGGCGCAAGGGGGATTAATTGCACTCGCCTTGGGGCTGGACGGAGAGGTCTCGGAGGACGGCGGCCGCAGAATCGAGCCGGGCGGAGGCGGTAAGGATCTTCCCGAGGCCGTCTTGGGAGAGGATGACCTCGAGGTCGGCCTGTTCCTTAAGCCCCTGAGCTGCTCCAAGCTCAATTTCTTCAACTCCGACACCCTGATCCCGGGGTTTCCTCCGCCAGCGGCTGCTCCTCCGGCCATTCGGCTCGCCATCGTCCTGGCGACCAAAAGTATTGTTCCAAACACGGGAAAAGACAGTACTATCGATAATTATGTGTACTTAATATTCATTAAGTAAAAAATGTGTGTGCTTTCGTTTAGATCTGGCCCCTATAGCTCAGTGGTAGAGCGTCAGTCTTGTAAACTGAAGGTCTGTAGTTCGATCCTGCATGGGGGCAGTTTTTACGCGAGTTTTTCCCTTTTCTTCAAATCTTGTATTATTTTATATTTTCATAGTTTTAACTTCCATTTTATTTATAATACAAAATTTTAAATTTCAATTTTATGTTTTTTTGGTTTCTTTATTTTTTTTTTTTTTTGCCTTTTTCTTTTTTTCATCAGGCTTATGGTATTGAATTCTATAGTTCTTTGACTCTTTTTATCTGGTAATCTTTCATTATCTACATGTCCTCTCTCTCTCTCTCTCTCTCTCTCTCTCTCTCTCTCTCTCTCTCTCTCTCTCTCAATCTTTC